>PVJI01032826.1:0-11821 GCA_004026765.1 Micronycteris hirsuta
AGTCCTGTTTGTTTGTGAAAACTTCCTGTCAGAGGCCCTGGGATCAGAGCCCCGTGGTAATGCCCTGACTGGGAATGTCTTACTTGATCTCTCTTCTTAGGATCAGCCCAGATAATCCACCAGCCCAGGCCACCCCGTCATCATGCGAACACCCACACACACTCGCCCAAGCCACTCAGGTAGTAGGGCACGTACTGGGCCCCAGAAACAGCAGGAGCAGCAGCATCTTTGGGTGTTGGCCTCGCACCGCAAGGTCTCAAGAGAGGTATGACCAGCTCTTCATTCTTCCTTTCTCCACCCCCAGGATGGATGAACAAGGGAGGGTGTTTCCAGAATCCTCTGGGTGCTCTCTTCTGCTCCCTGGTGGGGACCTGTCCCAATGAGGCAGGCCTATTGCTTTTCCTCCCTCCCAGAGAATGAAACACACACTGTGTAAGAGGCCTTGGACGAGTGTGATTCTACCCCTAAGTTTATAGACGGTACACTTAGACCTGGAGCATTGAAGGGACTTATACAAGGTGTTTAGACTCACATAAGGAAAGCAGTACATCTTTGTGTAGTGAATGGCATTACAGTCACATCTTCTGTGTTATAGACTCACAGTAACTCCTGTTAACTCAGGACAGTTTTTTGTTGTTGTTCTTTTTTTGGTTTTCTGTGGTGCAAATACCTGAGTTATACTGTGATTGCTGAGGTGTCCACTTCAAAGACAGCTGTGTGTGATAACAGGGCCAAGGCCAGGCACAGGGACTGGATAGAGAGCCAGGCAGCAGGCTCTCTCTCTGTTCCAGGCCCCCCCCCCCCCGCCCCAGGCCCCTTTGTTCTAGAGCTCTTGGGTTGATTTCAGTAACTGACCACTTTGAGCCACTTGGTTTTCCTCCTCCTGCCTTTAAATTCCTGCTTTTATGTTTTCAATCCAACAATAAAGAGTGAGCCCAGGAAACACTAGGCCCCCTCTGTCTACCCCCAAAAAGCAGAACCCCTGCAAACTCTCTCTACCTGCAGCCTTGCTCTGTGACCTGACGTGTGCTGTGTAATGAACCTGTGTCTTTTCAAAGTGTCCTGACGGTGTTCCCAAGCGTGTCTAGGAGTCACAATAAGAGCTAAAGGGTGGGACAGCCACAGCGTTGGTCACCGGGGGCTGAGTCCTGCTCTCAGCTCTAATCCACCGGTGCCTGTGAGACAGCTCACGCGTGTCTAACCTCCTACAGGATGTCGGCTTCTCTCGTTCAACAGCGTGTTTATGGGATTCACCCACCTATGACTGTGCAAATAGTGTTTAAATGTTTGCTTTATTTTATTCTGTTGCGTACAGATAACACTACTGATCCACTTCATTGTTGATGGGCATTCGAGTGTTTTCCATTGTGAGGTCATCGCGACTAAAGCTGCTGGGAAGGCACGTTCCTTTCACGTCCTTTTTTGTTTCCCCAGAATTCTGGGATATTGCTTCCGTTAGTATGCAGGTCACAAGTGGGCTTCTGACTTGCCTTATTTACTGCTAATTACTTCCAGTATTATTTTAAAATTAGAAATTATGTTTCTAGTCCCTAAGAATATTGTCCTTCTTTGATTACATTTTTCAATAAATTGTTCTTCGTAGTTAATATTAGATGTGAAAGGCTCTCCAAACTTGTTCTGGAAACATGTAGTAATCTCTTACAGTTTTTGAGTTTCACTTCCCACAAGCTCTTGGTCGTGGCAATGGGGCCTATTAGGGAACTTCCCAGAGAAAGAGTTCTTTTCAGTATCAGGACAAAGCAAATGGTTCAAATACATATAAGAGACCATACAAATCTTGAGTGCGCATTAAGAGTTTTTCAGTGCAAATTTTAAAACCAAGTCAAGTCCATATGCTTTGTTTTGTAGATTTCTTTACCAACAGGAGGGACTCTGGGCCCCTGCTACTTATGCCCAAGGGGATAAAGAAAAACAAGACTGTCTGTCTCTTACTGCCTTCTGCTTAATCTCCTTCTCTCACTGGACAGACAGCCTCGCCCCAGCCCTTCACCTCTTGAGTGTGACCCACACACGGGAGCAGGGAGCTTTGGGGCTGTGTCCCCACTGCCACAGAAGTCCCTGGCACAGCAGCTGGCTCCGGAAACCACTGATTTGGACGTGTCTGTGAACATGGCTGGGACAAAAAAGTAAAGTGATTTAGATCCATCCCATTCTCAAAGTTTGGTTTGTCCCTTGTTTGTTAACTGTTGTTAGAGAACACCGGTGGCCATGTTGGCTTGGAGTGCCCATCAGACCTCACTTCCAAGTGCAAATCCTACTCAGGGGCCGCTGTCTGTTTCCCACATCTGCAGCTCAGTCCAGTGGTATCCACGTGAGTCCACCTTGCCCAGAATGTGTGGGAGAAGAAAGCGGAAGCTGACACAGATTCAGGAAGAAATCAAATTAAAATGCTTGGAACAACGTTTGCATGTTATGTTCAGGGACTCCCTACATGTTTCTGGAAATTGCTGATCCTGAGCAAACACAAGACCACGCAGATCAGAGTGGGGTCCATACATACTTCCACGAAGATTTTAAAACGTATCCAATCCAGTAGGTTCAGTTGTATGTAACGGGAGGCTTAGTCTGAATACTATTGCCTGCCATTCATTTCCAGAAACAGACTTATGTGATCAAACAAAAATACATAAACAAATGCAGTTCTAAGAACTAACACCACCAGCCTTTTAACTCAACATACATGTGACAGACGAGAAAAGGAGAAAATGCTCTGAGAAAATGAAGACTCTTTGCGAAGTAACACTGACCACCTCTCTGCCGATTAGTCCTGCAAATTGTTCCCCGGTCCCTGACTCCGTCTTCTCAGTGTCACCTGTGCGTTTACAGGAGTCTAGCACGTGTTTCTATGCAGACACCCAAGGAAGAGCCACTAGAACCTGAAACTCAATTGTGATCAATGACCTCGCTTGTCTCATTCTTCCAAAGTTCCCCTGTGGCCACGTCTGGGGATGGTGGCGATTGTCTTTATCCCATTGTGACACCATCACTCTCTCCTGCCGTAGCTCCCGAGCCCCCTATCACTCTGCCCGGGCTTGTCGTCTGTGAAACCTTCTCCTCACTCGGGTTTCATCTCACTGGTGGCCTCCTCTTCGGGGCCCATCCTGGTGTCACTGGACAGAGTGGGCCAGGCCACTTCCTGTCCGGGCTGACAATTCTGATTGAGGCACACATTATATGACATTTGGTTATAGTATTTGTCTTCTCTGTATCGTTCTCCCCACTGGGCTTTGTTATTTTCCTGAAAGAAGGAGCCATTTTCTGTTTTCCAGTGTTTGATAAAGTAGAAAGAAAGCTGGTATGTAAAATCAACCTCTCTGTCTCTCATACAGATAGAAACATAAACAGATAGATAGGGAGTGGGTGTCTGAAATAACGTTCCATTCCACACGGCATGGTGACGGCAGCAGCTGCTCTGGGTGGTTGGCTGAGGGGGAAGAAAGCGGGCGAGGCTGGGTACTGAGCACATAAAAGCCCTGCCACCTGGTGGGCAGGCAGGGCTGGGACCCATTTATGTGCAGACAGGAGGTGGCTGCGCTCCACTGTGTCTAAGCTGCTGGCACAGAGGTACAGAGCTGTCTGGTCCTTCCGGGCCGATGGCACGGTGAGAGAAAAGGTTGCCTTCTTCTCCCGAGAGGCCTGGTAGCCTTCAGCCAGGTCTCCCTTCTCAACATCCTTTTCTACTCGGGAGAAGTAGACCAGCGTCAGCCCCTGCCCTGGGTCCTGGCGGTACCAGTACATGGAGTCATGACCGAAGTCCTGTTCACACTGCAGGGTCACATCTCGTCCTTCCTCTCTGGACAGGTATTTTGGGGTCTGAATGATTCTACCACCCACTGGGCCTATGGAAGAAAGAGGAAGTTTCTGGAAACAAAGCCCAAGGGGGTGCCTCTACAGCTGCTCTGGGAACAGGCTTAGTTAGACCTGGAGCTTGGCACCTTCAGGAGAGGAATTTTCTCCCTGAACCCAGGACTCACCTGCTCCCAGGAGACAGAGGACCACACAGCAGAGCACCTGGCTGCCCATAGTGGGAAGGGGGTCCCCTTGTAGTTACAAGCACTTGCAGGAAGTCAAATGAGGCAAGAGACTTAGCTCTGGGGACCCCCTGCCTGTGGTGTGCAGAATGTGCCAGAAGGCTGGAAAGACAGTGGGAAGGGACCCTGGATGTGTTAAATTTGGGCTCTGTAACTTTGCAGATGAGGAGACAGAGCGGAGGAGACCTGGATTACTTGCACCCCATCCCCTTGTTCCCCCTGTGGCCTGAGTGGGCTGGCACCAGGCACAGTCTCACTGTGATTGGCCCGGGGGCCGTCCCTTCCTAGTCAAGGTGAGGTTCTCTCATGACAGTAGCCTGTAGACACGCGGGCCACCCAAGAATGAAATATTCATCTTTAATCCCACTTCTGCATGGATACCACTCTGCTCAAATCCATCCTGCATTCACACCAGGGCCCCGTTTCAATCCAGAACCTTCTCCCCGGTGCTTTTACTTTTGCCATTTTCAGTCTCTTAGACGTTTCCTTGCTTTTCTTCAGTGCCTGCAGTAAACTTCTGAGTGTTCCGTGAGTAGCTTTGAATATATTCTTTGTATCTTAGATAAGTCTGTCTTTTGTTTCATTTCTATCTTGGGTGCAATGAAAAAAGTGTTTTTTTCTCCCTGCTTTTGCCTTTTATGTCATAATTTTTCACCTTCTTGTTTAGGGTGGTCATCATTAACTGCTTGCTTGAATATATTTGTTGGAAGTGTAGACTTAAGTTTTACTTTTGACACATGATTTCTGGGGGAGGGGCAACACTGGAAGGTTTTTTTTTCCTCTGTCCTATGGATTTTATGTTCCTTTTGCTCATTTTCATATTGTTGGGATGTGTAGAGTGTACACAGTTTAAGGGGACCATTTTCTAATGTCCCAGCGAAGTGTAAATGCTTCAGTAAGTTCCGTTTCTATGGGGTAGAGGTGAGTTTTGTGTTTGCTGCTTTGTGTGTATACAAAGCACCACCTCTGAGTAACACAGACCTTGGTTTACGGCTTTATATTCTCTCTCCCACTCTCTCCCTCTCTCTCTTTCTCTCTCCTCTCTCTCCACACACAGATGGCTCTCTCAGAGGAGCTGTGGTTTTCCTCCCTCCACACCCCCTGCCACAGGGCTCCCCGGGCCGGGTGCCTGGGAAGACGGGCACAGGTTCTTGCCCAGGCCTCTGGTCTCTGCCCAGCGCTGTGTCACTAGCAGCGCAGAAGTAGAAGCCGCTGTGTTCAGGACGCGCACTCGCCACCGTCAGAGCTGAGAACGTCAGGTTTGGGTGGCTGATGGGAAAGCTGTTCTGGGGAAAGCCTTGTTCGTGTTTGGCGGGCGAGCCCATATTGGAAGTCACCATCAGGACCAGGCCCTGATTCGGGAACTGCTGATACCAAAATACAGTGAAGGCCTGAATGTCCACTGCACGGCATTCAATCGTCACAGGGGTCCCACTTGGACAGATGACCCTGCTTGGACGCTGAGAGACGAGAGCACCGAACCCAGAGCCTGCAAGAGAAAGAGGTCAGAGCCGTGAAGGAGGCCAGCAGGACCAGTCCCAGCTGACCACAGGCAGGAAACTCAGGGTTTTGCTCCTGGCCCCCTCCCCTTTCCCTCCAGCCCCCTGAGTCCTGTTGGTGAAATCTTCCTGTCAGAGGCCCTGGGATCCGAAGCCCCCATCTGCCCTGACTGGTGACCTCCCACTTGACCCCTGTTATTGCCGTCAGCATAGAAAGTCCACCAGCTCTGGCCAGCGCTTCACTCATGCCAGTACCCACACACACTCGCCCAGCCACTCAGATAATAAGGCTCGTACTGGGCCCCAGAAGCAGCAGAAACAGCAGCATCTTTGGGTGATGGCCTCACACCACACCCTTCTCAAGAGAGTTATGACCAGCTCTTCATTCTTCCTTTCTCCACCCCCAGGATGGATGAACATGGGAGGGTGTTTCCAGAATCCTCTGGGTGCTCTCTTCTGCCCCCTGGTGGGGATCTGTGTCAATGAGGCAGACCCATTGCGCTTTCTCCCTATTGGAGAACCAAACACCCACTGTGGGAAGGGGCCTTGGAAATGCTCTGGTTCCACTCACGTTATGTAGACGATACACCGAGACCTAGAACAGTGAGAGAGACAGGGGACTCAAGAGTTGGAAAATTTTTCGTTGAAGGTAAATAATTAGTAAGCCTAGTCGGAATCGCACATGTTAAAGCTAGTGTTTCAGGACCTGCAGGTACGGAGGGCTCACCACTCCCAGGACAGACAGCGACCTCCCAGGCACAGCTAAGGACACGACCTGGGCCACAGCTGGAGACAGGTTAGCGTCTGTGTTCCAGGGACAGACAGACGACGACCCGCCTGCCCAGGGTGAGACCTCTGCAGTCCTTAATCTAATTTTCCCTGAGTTCCAAACCCCTCCCCTCATATGTTCTCTTTTATGAAAAGGCTGACTTGGAGGGAAATGTAAGAAGGTCCGGAAGGGTACAAATCGCTGTCTTCTCAGATCGCCGGCCTTCTGAATAAAGCGCCCAGAAAGATTCAAGCCCTGTCTCTGCTTATTGGGTCTGGTGTGTGACAGGCAGCACGGAAGGTCGGCTTTTCTGGTTACAAAGGGACTTAAAGGAGTTTTTTAGACTGACGTGAGGAAAGGAGTGTGTGTTTGTGTAGCGAATGGCATTATGGTCACTTCTTCTCTGTCATAGCCTCAAAGTCAGTAGTGTTAAGTCCTCACAGTGTTTTTGTTTTTGCTTTGCAGTACAAATGCCTGGCTTATACTCTGATTGCTGAGGCGTCCACTTCAAAGACGGCCGTGTGGGAGAACAAGGCCAGGCCAGGCGCAGGGACTGGATAGAGAGCCAGGCAGCAGGGTCTCTCTCTGTTCCAGGCCTCTCTGCCCCAGGCCCCTTTGTTCTAGAGCTCTTGGGTTGATCTCAGTAACTGACCACTTTGAGCCCCTTAGTTTTTCTCCTTCTGCCTTGAAATTCCTGCTTTTATGTTTTCAATTCAACAATAAAGAGTGAGCCCAGGAAACACTAGGCCCCCACTGTCTACCCCCTAAAAGCAGAACCCCAGGCCCTTGCAGCTCTCTCTACCTGCAACCTGGCTCCTTAACCTCAGGTGTGCTGTGTGATTTCTGGGACTTGTAAGCCATAAGCCTGTGTCTTTTCAAAGTGTCCTGACAGTGTTGCCCAGCGGGTCTAGGAGTCACAGTAGGAGCTAAAGGGTGGGGCAGCCGCAGCGTTGGTCACCGGGGGCTGAGCCCTGCTCTCAGCTCTAAATCCACTGGTGCCTGTGAGACAGCTCACGCGTGTCTAACCTCCTACAGTGTGTCGGCTTCTCTCGTTCAACAGTGTGTTTATGGGATTCATCCACCTATGATTGTGCAAATAATGTGTAAATGTTTGCTTTATTTTATTCTGTTGCAGACATATGACACTACTGATCTACTGCATTGCTGATGGGCATTCGCGTGTTTTCCAGTGTGAGGTCATTGTGACTAAAGCTGCTGGGACGACATGTTCCTCTCACGTCCTTTCCTGTTTCCTCGGAATTCTGGGATATTGCTTCTGTTAGTATGCAGGTCACAAGCTGGCTTCTGACTTGCTTATTTACTACTAATTACTTGCAGTATTATTTTAAATTCAGAAATTATGTTTCTTGTGCCAAATATTATCCATCTTTGATTGTGTTTTTCGATAAATTGTTCTTCCTACTTAATAATAGATGTGACAGCTTCTTAAAACTCATTATGGAAACAGTTAGTGATATTTCAATTTTTTTGACTTCTTTTCCTGCAACAACTGACTTACAGTTTCCTCATGGGACGCAGCTATAAGGAAGCTGCACAGCTGAAGGGTTCTTCTCAGTATCGGGAAAAAGCAAACGGTTAAAATACATGTAATAGGCTACACAAATCTGAAGTGTACAATAAGAGTGTTACAGTGGAAATTTAAACTCCAGTAAGGTCATATGCTTTGTTTTGTAGATTTTTTACTGGCAGGAGGGACTCTGGGCCCTGCTAGTTATGCCCAAGGGGACAAAGAAAAACAAGACTGTCTGTCTCTTACCGTCTTCTGCTTCATCTCCTCTCATTGGACAGACAGCCTCGCCCCAGCCCATCACCTCTGGAGTGTGACCCGCGCACAGGGAGCAGGGAGCTTTGGGGCTGTGTCCCCACTGCCACAGAAGTCCGTGGCACAGCAGCTGGCTCCAGAAACCACTGATCTGGACGTGTCTGCGAACATGGCCGGGACTGCAACGTAAGCGGTTTAGATCCATCCCCTCCCGACGTCTTGGTTTGTCCCTTGTTTTTTAACTGTTGTTAGACAACTTTGGTGGCTGTGACGGCTTAGAGGGCCCATCAGGCCTCACTTCCAAGTGCAAATCCTACTCAGGGCTGCTGTCTGTTCCCACGTCTGCAGCTCAATCCAGTGGTATCCACGTGAGTCCACCTTGCACAGAATGTGTGGGAGAAGAAAGCCGAAGCTGATACAGATTCAGGAAGGAATCACGATAAAATGTGTGGAGCTAGCTTTGTATGTTAAGGTCAGGGACGCCCTACACTCTTCCAGAAATTGCTCTTCCCACAAAACACAAGTCTTTCTACACAGAGCAGACTGGGGTCTGCAAAATTTACAAGAACATGTTAAAACATATCCTATCCAGGAGGTTCAGTTGTATGAAGTGGGAGGGTTAGTCTGAATACTATCGCCTGCCGTTCATTTCTAGAACAGAATTATGTGATCAAACAAAAGTATGTAGACAAATGCAGTTCCAAGAACTAACATGCCTGACTTTTAATTCGATGTACAGGTGGCAGAGCAGAAAAGGAGAAAATACTCTGAGAATGTAAAGACTATTTGCAAAATAACACTGACCGTCCCTCTGCTGATTATTCCTCCAAATAGGAGCCTGAGTCTGTCTTCTAAGTCCCGCGTGCACATTTAAAGGAGTCTAGTAGGGATTTCTGTGCTGAAACCCAAGGAGGAGCCACTAGAACCGGAAACTCAATTGAGTTTAAAGACGTCGCTCCATGCGTTCTTCCAGTTTCCCCTGTGGCCATGTTGGAGGTGGTGGCGATCGTCTTTATCCCAATGTGGCACCATCACTCTGTCCTGCCATAGCCCCCAAGGCCTGTATCACTCTGCCCGGGCTTGTCCATCTGGTGAAACCTTCTCCTCATTCGAGTTTCCTCTCACCGGTTGCCTCCTCTTTGAAGCCCTTCCTGGTTTCACCAGACAGAATGTGCCATGCTGCTGCTGTCCTCAGCCAACACCTCGATTGACGCGCACATTACATGACATTTGGGTATTCTCTCTGTCTTTTCCACAGTTCTCGCCCCACCGGGCTTTATTATTTTCCTTCAGGAAGGAACCATTTCCTGTTCTTTTTTTTTTTAAGATTTTATTTATTTATTTTTAGACAGAAGGGAAGGGAAGGAGAAAGAGAGGGAGAGAAACATCAATGTGTGGTTGCCTCTCATGTGGCCCCCACCAGGGACCTGGCCTGCAACCCAGGCATGTGCCCTGACTGGGAAACAAACCTGTGACCCTTTGGTTTGCAGCCCACACTCAATCCACTGAGCTACACCAGCCAGGGCTCCATTTTCTGTTCTTTTCACTTTTCCCAGTGTTAGGTAAAGAAGTTGGTTTGTAAAATCAATCTCTCTCTCTCTCTTTCCCTCTCTGTCTCTCATACAGATAGAAATATAAACAGATAGATGGGGAGTGGATGTCTGAAATAATGTTCCATTCCACACGGCATGGTGACGGCAGCAGCTGCTCTGGGTCGTTGGCTGAGGGGGAAGAAAGCGGGCGAGGCCGGGTACTGAGCACATAAAAGCCCTGCTACCTGGTGGGCAAGCAGGGCTGGGACCCATTTATGTGCAGACAGGAGGTGGCTACGCTCCACTGTGTCTAAGCTGCTGGCACAGAGGTACAGAGCTGTCTGGTCCTTCCGGGCCGATGGCACGGTGAGAGGAAAGGTCGCTTTCTTCTCCCGAGAGGCCTGGTAGCCTTCAGCCAGGTCTCCCTTCTCAACAAACTTTTCACCTCGGGAGAAGTAGATCAGGCTCAGCCCCTGCCCTGGGTCCTGGCGGTACCAGTACATGGAGTCATGTCCAAAGTCCTGTTCACACTGCAGGGTCACATCTCGTCCTTCCCCTCTGGACAGGTATTTTGGAGTCTGAGTGATTCCACCACCCTCTGTACCTAAGGAAGGAGGAGGAACAAACTGGAAACAAAGCCCAAGTGGGTGCCTCTACTGTTGTTATAGGAAAAGGCTTAGTTAGATCTTGAGCTAGGCACTTTCAGGAGAGGAATTTTCTCCCTGAACCCAGGACTCACCTGCTCCCAGGAGACAAACGACCATGCAGCAGAGCACCTGGCTGCCCATAGTGGGAAGGGGTCCCCTTGTAGCTACAAGCACTTGCAGGAAGTCAAATGAGGCAAGAGACTTAGCTCTGGGGACCCCCTGCCTATGTGTGCAGAATGTGCCAGAAGGCTGGAAAGACTGTGGGAAGGGACCCTGGGGGTATTAAATTTGGGCTCTGTAACTTTGCAGGTGAGGAGACAGAGCGGAGGAGACCTGAATTACTTGCACCCCATCCCCTTGTTCCCCCTGTGGCCTGAGTGGGCTGGCACCAGGCACAGTCTCACTGTGATTGGCCCGGGGGCCGTCCCTTCCTAGTCAAGGTGAAGTTCGCTCATGACAGCAGCCTGCAGACACACGGGCCACCCAAGAAGGTAAGATTTGTCTTTAATCCCATCACTGCATGGATATAGCTCTGCTCAAATCCATCCTGCATTCACGCCAGGGCCCCGTTTTATTTCAGAACCTTCTCCCCGGTGCTTTTTCTTTTGCCATTTTCAATCTCTTAGATGTTTCCCTGCTTTTCTTCAGGACCCGAACTAAACTCCTGTCTGAGTGTCCAATGGGTAGCTTTTACGTATTCTTCATGTTTTACATAAATTTGACTTTTGATTTCATTTCTTTCCTGAGTGTTATTAAAAAAATTTTTTTATTCCTCTCTCCTTTTGGCATTCCTATTAATAATTTTTGAACTCTGGTTTAGGGTGGTTATCTTCAACTGCTTACTTGAATATATTTGTTTGAAGTGTAGACTTAAGTTTTACTTTTGACACATAATTATTTTTTGCAGGGAGACAGTGGAAGTTTTTTTTCCTCTATGCTGTGGATAATATGTTCCTTTTTTTCTTTTCATTTTATTTACAATATACACAGCTTAATCCCATTCTTCTAGCAAAGTCCAAATGCTTCCATAAGTTTTTTTATGGGGTGGAGGGTGGTATGAGTCCTCTTATTTCATAATTCTCATCTGTTTTCCAGGACTCTAAAATTTTCCCTATTTCTCCTTTTTTTTCCTTCACGACCCAGTGTCCAGAGGACCCTTCTTCCTTCCTTTTTGACATTTCTTTTCTCTCTCAGAAGCTCAGTGTTCAGAAGACCACCTCTTTAAATCTCATGTCTGGCCCTTTAAATGGAGTGGCTTTGACCGTCTCCCTCCACTCCTGCTCAGGTCTGACTCCGGGGGGACAGGGAGGGACAGGGCACTTCCCCTGGGGTCTCTCCAGCTCTCCTCAGTCCTCACTGTTTGCAAGCAGTTTTTCCGCTTTGACCCCCTCCTGCAGGGCAGGTAGCGGAGGGACTGCAGTGTGTGCAACAATATCAGAAAATCAATAAGCAAGAAACACAGCAGGGTAGCATGGTTTATACCTGTCCAGGGGAGGGGGACGTCCTTGGTACTACTAGGTATTTGAAATGCTTTTGCAT
>PVJI01032827.1:0-11821 GCA_004026765.1 Micronycteris hirsuta
CCCTATGATAATGGGAGAAAATGCCCGTGACCCTGGCTTCATCTCATAATGTGTCTTTGTGTGTGAATCATTGATGCTTCAGGCTCAAGTCCACCCACGGCGGATTCTGCGGGCCGGAATCCGCCACAGAGGGGATCGCCAACCTATCTGATGGAGAATTTAAAGCCCTGGTAATCAAAACGCTCGCAGATCTCATTGAGTTTGGTCGAAAAATGAAAAAGACAAATAAAGGATACCCAAAGTGAAAGAAACAGAATGTTCACGAAACGAACAGTAACAGGAAGGAAGCCAGGACTCAAAGCAACAACTTGGAACAAAAGGAAAAGATAAACAACCATCCAGAAGAAAATGAAAAAATAATAATTTGAAAAAGTGAAGCGACTCTTGCAAGCTTCTGCGACAACCTGAAATGGTCCAATATCAGAATTGTAGGGATGCCAGAAAGAAAAGAACAGCAAGAAATTGAAAACTTATTTGAACAAATAATGAGGGAAAATTTCCCCAATCTGGCAAAGGAGATAGACTTCCAGGAAGTCCAAGAAGCCCAGAGAGTCCCAAAGAACTTGGACCCAAAGAGGAATACACCAAGGCACATCATCGTTAAGTTACCCAAGATTAAAGATAAAGAGAGACTCTTAGAAGCAATCAGAGAAAAGGAGAGAGTTACCTACAAAGGAGTTCACATTAGACTATCAGCTGATTTTTGAAAAGAAACTTTGCAGGCAAGAAGGGTCTGAAAAGAAATATTTGAAGTCATGAAAAGCAAGGATCTACATCCAAGATTACTCTACCCAGCAAAGCTTTCATTTAAAATAGAAGGGCAGGTGAAGTGCTTCCCAGATAAGGTCAAGTTAAAGGAGTTCATCATCACCAAACCATTACTATATGAAATGTTAAAGAGACTTATCTAAGAAAAAGAAGAAGATGAAAAATATGAACAGTGAAATGACAACAAACTCACAAGTATCAACAAATGAACCTAAAAGAAAAAAAACAACAAAAACAAAACTAAGCAAACAACTAGAACAGGAACAGAATCAGAGAAATAGACATCAAATGGAGGGATTTCAGTGGGGAGGGGGAAGGGAGGAATGTGGAGAAAAGGTACAGGGAAGAGGAAGCATAATTAATAGGCATAAAATAGACTGGCAGAAAGAAAAATGGTATAGGAAACAGGAATCAAAGAACTTATATGTAAAACCCATGTACATGAACTAAGGGGGGCGGGGCAGAGTGCAGGACAGTTGTGTAGGCAGGCTTGAGGGGGGATAAAGGGGAAAAATTGGGAAAACTGTAATAGCATAATCATTAAAAAATACTTTTAAAAAAGGAAGGAGATGGCAGGCAAGAAAAGGGTCTGCTCTTCTAAGGAACATTCAGGTTATCAAATGTGTTCCTTCCTGACAATGAGTAAGGAAGGAATTGCAGAGAAAAGATTGAAGACTGTATATAATAAAAGCAATGACCCTCAAAAAAATAATGTCTCCTGAATCTCACAATTAGATACTTTAATGTTCATTTTATGGAAGGTGCTCTGAGGAGCTCAATTTGACAAACTCGTGTATTTGGGGGACTGTGCAGCCCAAAGCACCAGAGCAAAGAGTGGTCAGGAGAAAGGCCACGGTACAGAGAAGGGGCCCTTCTCTGTAGGACTGGATGGGAAATACCGGCATTTTACGTCTTGCAGGACAAGAGGCAAAATTAAGGTATTATGTAGGTACTGACACAGTAACAGAGAAAGAACATTTCTACATTATTGGATAAAATTCAGAATTGCACATTGACTACAATGTTTTTGGAAGTACAGATGCATTACTAACAGGAATGGATACTCTTTTTTGAATACAACTTTTCTAAATTTGCTCCATTGGGATAGAAAGTCGTGTTCCTAATATCGTGTTGATTGCAAATGTCTCAGCTCACAGGCAATACACAAATAGTCAGTGGGATGGGCCATAGTCCTACACCGATTTTTGGTCGAGAAACTATGGTTTCTTTTTTTTAAAAATATTAATATACTTTATTTTTAACTTTTGACTAAATACTACATCTTTTCAAATTGATAACATTACTTACTCTTAGAAGATGATTTTTAAAGTTACAAAGATGCTTTTTTTTTTTTTTTTTTTGCCTCAGAGCTCTGGGAAGCTACTGAATGGTATTTTATTATTTTTTATTTATTTTTTATTTTTTAATATATTTTATTGATATTACAGTTGTCCCATTTTTCCCCCTTTCTTCCCCTCTGCCCCCATGCCCCCACATTCCCCACCCTTTAGTTTTTGTCCATAGGTCATACACATAAGTTCTTTAGCTTCTACATTTCCTATACTATTCTTAACCTCCCCCTGTCTGTTTTCTACCTACCATTTATGCTACTTCTTCTCTGCCCCTTTTCCCCCCCTCCCCCTACCACTCCCTTGTTGATATCCTTCCATACCTTATATAAATCCTTTTAACATTTCGTACAATAAAGGTTGGGTGATAATGAACTCCTTGAACTTGACCTTATCTGAGAAGCACTTTATCTGCCCTTCCATTCTAAATGAAAACTTTGCTGGATAGAGTATTCTTGGATGTAGGCCCTTGCCTTTCATGACTTGGAGTACTTCTCTCCAGCCCCTTCTTGCCTGCAAGGTCTCTTTTGAGAAATCCACTGACAGTGTTATGGGAATTCCTTTGTAGATAACTGTCTCCTTTTCTCTTGCTGCTTCTAGGATTTTCTCCTTATTTTTAATCTTGAGTAATGTCATTATGATGTGTCTTGGTGTGTTCCTCTTTGGGTCCAAGTTCTTTGGGACTCTCTGAGCTTCCTGGACTTCCCGAAAGTCTATTTCCTTCACCAACTTGGGGAAGTTCTCCATCATTATTTGTTCAAGTAAGTTTTCAATTCCTTGGTCTTCCTCTTCTCCTTCTGGCAACCCATGACTCGGATGTTGGGACGTTTAAATATATCCTGGAGGTTCCTAAGCTTCTCCTCCATTTTTTGAATTCTTGTTTCTTCATTCTTCTCTGGTTGGATGTTTTTTTCTTTCTGCTGGTCCACTCCGCTGATTTGAGTCCCAGTTTCCTTCCCATCCCTATTGGTTCCCTGCAGATTTTCCCTCAGTTTCTTTATATTATCCTTCACTTGTTCAACTAATTTCGACCATTTTTCTACCAATCCTGTGAGCATCCTGATTACCAGTGCTTTGAACTGTGCATCTGATAGGTTGGCTATCTCTTCGTCACTTAGTTGTATTTTTTCTGGAGCTTTAATGTGTTCTTTCTTTTGGCCCATTTTTTTTTCTCAGTGTTCCTGTTACTTTAAGGGGCAGTGCCTTAGGTGTTCACCTGGGCGGGGAAACCCAGATCGTTGTGTTGTGATGCAGCCTGTGGGGCAGTTTCTGAGAGAACAATGGCACTTGCTCTGCTCTCTGCGCTCACACTGCCACCCACAAGCAAGCTGTGCCAGTCTGCGCTGGCTCTGGGGTCGGTGGACGGGCCCACACAGTTCCAAGTCCCCATGAGTGTCCCCAATGAACTCTCCTGTGAGGCTGGGATTTCCTCCCACTGCCGCCTCAACCCCCACAGTTGTTTTCAATCAGTTCTTTGAGGTCATTTCCCCGTGTCAATGGGCTGCGTGGTCTGCTTCGCTCCCTGCTTTTTCTCCCGGTTTGTCTGCAGGCGAATGAGGAGCCGCCCGGTCCACCAGTCTTGGCCCTGCTGGGTCCGGGTGGGCCGGGCGCGCTGCTGCGTTTTGGTCAGGCACGCCTGCCACTGCTGGGACTTTGGTCTCTCCCAGCAGCTGCAGCGTTGCCAGTACCGCCCCACAAACCTCGGTCTTGCCTCACTCTCTTTGCCTGGCTCGCTGTGCGCTCTCTGCCTGGCTCTGGCCCGCTTACCGGTCTGGGTGAATGTGTCTTCTTTAACTCCTTGGTTGTTGGACTTCCTCTCAGTTCGATTTTCTGTCAGATCTGGATGTTTTTGTTTATTTAAATTGCTGTTTTTCCTTGTTTGGTTGTGTGAGGAGGCACAGTGTGTCTACCTACGCCTCCATCTTGCCGGAAGTCACTTTTTTTTATATTATTTTATTGTTGTGCAATTACAGTTGTCTGCATCCTCTCTCCTCTCCTTCCCCTACCCCCTCCAAACCCACCTCCCTCCTCTGCCTCCATCCACCCCCTTGGTTCTGTCCATCTGTCCTCTATAGTGGTTCCTGAAAACCCTTCTCCCCATAGTCCCCTCCTCTCCTCTGGCTATTGTTAGATTGTTCTTAATTTCAATGTCTCTGGTTATGGAGAAACTATGGTTTCAGTATTTAAGTATCCCTGGATGTTCTGGCTAAAGTTACAAGGAGAGGGGAAAAAAAGAGAGAGAGAGAAGCCTAAGTACTAGAACAGGTACTTTTGCACTATTTGACATAATATGACCATATATGTGTAAAATCAAGAGTCTACAAAGTATTGAAATGAATTTCATTACAATTATTGAAAAATTCATGAAAGTTGCTATTCAACTTATAAAAATCAATAGCATTACGTTATACCAGTAAAAACTCATGATAATAACTATGTGTTAAAAAAAACAAACAGCATCTTCATGAATGTGGTGCCCACAGGGAAAAGGAAGCTCCTGCCCTTCCCAAAGCCAATGCCAAAGCAAAGTCTTTGAAGGCAAGGAAAGCAGAGTTGAAAAGCGTAAAGCGCTTAGAAGTGGTGATAGTGGATAACCTTGTCTTGTTCTTGATCTTAGTGGGAAAGATTTTAGTTTTTGTCCATTGAGTATAATGTTGGCTGTAGGTTTCTCATATATGGCCTTTATTATGTTGAGGAATGCTCCTTCTATTCCCACTTTTCTAAGTGTCTTTAACAGAAAGCAAGCAAAACATAAACAGAGACATTGAAATTAAGAACAGTCTATCAATGGCCGGGGGGGAGTGGGGAGGGGACAATGGGGAGAAGCGTTTTCAGGAATCACTGTAGAGGACACATGGAGGGAACTAAGGGAGAGGAGGGAGGCTGGGGGGGGAAGGTGGGGGTTGGGGGGAGGGGGGAGGGGAGGGAGAGGATGCAAATAACTGTAATTGAACAACAATAAAGTAATTTTAAAAAAAAGTATAAAGCGCCACCCACAGAAAAGATCTGCTCGCCACTGACATTTCCATGGTCTAACACTGGGGCTCAGGAGGCAGCCTAAGTATCCACCCCCAGGAGACACAGGCTTGACCGCTCTGCCATCATCGGGTCCTCCTGACCCCCGAGTGAGCCTTGAAGAAGATGGAAGACAATGGCACACTTGTGTTCATTGTGGGTGTCCAGGCCAACAAGCACCAGGCCCCACAGGCTGTGAGGAAGCTCTACAACACTGATGTGGCCAAAGTCAACACCGTGCTCAGGCCTGATGGAGAAAAGAAGGTTCACCTGCCTTCTGAATATGATCATTTGGAAGTTACCAACAAAATTGGGATCCTCTAACTGAGTCTAGCTGGCTAATTCTAAACATACAACACTATACTGGGAAACAATCAAACTGGTGACAGTACATAGGAATTAACAACCAAGAATATACAAGAACACTACCAAGGAGAAAATGTTAAAACTCTAAGAAGGGACACAGAAGATGATCTGAGTATGCTGACCGACACAGGGCTCATTGGTTTTGGTCCAGGGACCCCATGTAAGACTTATGAGCTCCAGAACTTCAGGGCAATAAACTCACTGTTTTGGCCTCTAAGTTCCTGGTGATTTGTTCCAGCACAATCAGGAAACCAATGAAGAACCCATTTCTCCCATCCAGCTGGATGCCAAGACCAGAGCTTCCTCACTGTATTTCTGATGCACAGGCAGAGTGAACTCTCAGAAGGAACTGAGCATGTGTGATCTAGTGAGTAATCCCATTCATGCTAGCCTGCGTTGGGATGTATTCTGGGGTGCTCTTGCAACAGGTTTGTTTCTCTTTCTTTAACCAACTCACTTTATTTCCAGTCCTAAGAATGTGTTGATGGACATCAAGGTGATAGTAGGGTGATAAAGAACAAAATGATAAAAGAAAAAACTTTACATTTAAATGTCATGGTGGAAAATATCCAATGGGACTTGATTGTGAGCTTGGCCCTCCAGTTCCTGAGCAAAGTGCACCGAGAAGCAGTAGCATCGCTCCTATTGAAGGCTGAATTTCCCCATAATTTTCATTTGATTCCTGGCTTTATTCAATATCCTTGAAAATCAAAATACAGTTTTGGAATTCAATGTCTTTCTCCATATGTGTCTTTACATGAAATCATCAGTGATCTGGGTGGACATGAGCAAGAAAGTGGAATAGGAGGTGCCAGACCTCATGTCTCCATGGAAACACCTATTTTAACAACCACTTGTGGGTGAGAATACCTGAAACTTTATGGGAGTCTAGGAGTACAACTGAAATGTCCCACCACTCAGGTGAAGCAAATAATCCAAGGCATTGATGCACTGAAGAAGGTGAGAAGGACAGTTTCCCTGCACCAGAGTTACCCACCCCCTCCAAGGTAGTAGAGCACTGGCATCTCTGGGAGCCTGTTAGAAAGTAGAGTCTCAGGCACCACCAAGACCTGCTAACTCAGAGGTCCCAGTTCATCAAGGTCCCAGGTGATTTGTGTGCACATTCTGAGAAGCGCTGCGTTATCGCACGCACAGGGATCCATAAATGATATTTCCCATGTTCTCTGTGTGTTTACGATTTCTGTGAATGATGTCATGTTGCATCAATGATTGTTTTGAGATCAAACCATGCTAATATAAATCTAGTAAATCCCTTTAACTTGTTGAGGGAAATGTGCAGTTATGTTGCTGATAATGAAATCTGTTAGGAAATCGACCATCAGTGGCATGGACAGAGTGCAATATGATACGAATGGCCAATGGGCTAGGGAGGGGGGCAGGTTCTTCCCAAGGGAAATCAATCACTGTTTATGGCTTTAAGGATAAGTGTTACATACCTTGGAGAAAACAATGTTTTTCTAGTCCTTTGGCTTTGATGTCGGTTAGAACACTCAAAGTAGCCTAGCCTGGCAAGGGTACTGTTACATGAACAGGGCACCTGTACAGAATGGGAAGGGCCCTTCACCCCAATTTGGATTGAACTTTCTATTCTTAATATATTTAGGGACACTAGCATTTCGCAGAAGATGTGCATAGTAGATACCAGCGCTGGTGAGGGAGGTTTTTCAATGCCCACTCCCTTCCAGTGTGGGGGTGTAGAGAAGCCAGGTGTGGAGGCCGGGCTCTGACACCTAGCGAGCTGGTGAGCCTCAGAGCATCTGTCTCTCAGTGATGCAGTAAGGAGAATTTCAGCATGGGGTAAACTGCACGGAAGCTCCTAGTTTGTTTTATCAGGTCACTAAGACACAGGCAAATCAAAGGGCAGACAGCGCTCACAGGGATGGAGAACGACTGCAGAGGAGGGAGAATCCCAAAACCCAGGAAGATTCTGAGAAGCTAGAGGACCATTATGGGAACAGGGCCAAGGAGCCCCTCATTGAGCTGATGTCAGCACCAGGGTGTCACATACACAAGACAGTCACACAACTGCAAGACATATGATTTATTAACCAGGTAGAAGAAAGTGTTAATCATGGTAGAGTTCTCCCAGGTGTGGCACAGAGAGCCAGAAATTTGGAGAACATCTTTGATTCTTGGTGAGTTGATGAGTTCCTAGACATGTAGAGAAGATTCTGAAGATTCATAGATAATGCCTTCTTGGATGACAGTGCTGGAAATCAGGTCACAGAACTTGTCACAGGATGACATAAGGACCATGGAAGGAAGCATTCACTCGGCACTAAATAAGCAGATGAGAGAGAGCCCCAGAAACTCATTACGCACTTCCTGGAGTGAACTGGAGGCAAAGACAGTTTCCATTACAGAGAGAAATGGTGAAGATGTAGCTAACGGCCTGCTCTCTAACCCAGGCTACTTGCCAGAATAGGGGGAAGGAGGGCACCGGGACAATTATTTTGCTTTTTCTATTAGTGTTTGCATCTTACCCTTCCCTAAACTGAGTCTGTGAAAAACAGAAAGGACTCAGAGCAGGACCCCCGGCTGGTTTCTGCCATCCTCAGCATTAAAGATTTTGAAGAATTTTTGACAAGTCAAGAAGGACTGGCAACAACCATAGTTGGCATTGTTAAATGCTGGCTTTATGCAAGCCATGCTTGCTAAGACTTTCCCAAATGTCACAGAGTAAAGCCCCACAATACAGCTGAGGGAGGAAACAGATGAGGGAATTCAGGGCCTATTGTGCAGGGGTAGGACAACGGGAAGGTCAGACAGCTCCACTTCCAGGTCAGAAGTTCAGGATGTGCAGAGGTCAAAGGAAGACAGTATTACCGGAAGTTGGAGGGTGAGACCACAGATTTGGCCTTGGAAGACGGACAAAACCCAGAAGTGTGTTTGAGTTTCACACTCACACCCTGGTACTCTTGCTCTTTTTTACATGTTAAGTGTTACTGATTTTAGGAGATGATCATTCCTGAGGCCTTTTCAGCAGCAGGAATCCACACAGTGACTCTGTGAGGTGCACATCGCTGTTTCTTCCTTTCCATCATGAGGTCATTTGCTCTAAAGATCATGAAGAAGTGGGTTCTGAACCAGAAGTTTCAACTCCAAATTTCAAGCTCACCCAGAAGCTTCCTCCCCAAATGTTTGTATTGTATTCTTTGGGGATCAAGCCCTGCTGGTTTTGGAGGGCAGTGACTTCTGGGCCACCCCCACTGCATCAATGAACACCTACCTGGAGTCCTGGTCTCCAGGGCTCCCTCGGGCCTGGAGACAGAGATCAGCAGAGGCAGAACAAGCACATTCAACCACCAGCCCCTTATTTCCCAGAGAGAAACCAAATGACTTTTTAGTGTAGGGCAGAAGGGACCCATTGGAGGTGTTACCTTCTCTTACTTCTGTCCTATCAGTAACACAGTGACTTAATAAAGGGCAACCTGGCAGCTAAACTTACTGGCGTTGGTCAGGTCCATTATGTTTTCCTTCAGAATTCCAATGTTTTCACAAATTTCTTCAAACCTTTTTTTAAGTGTTGGAGAAATCTCTGGGTTTCGGGCTGTGGGAAGAGTGGCAGTAATGGTTGTGACTTTGTGTTGGATATGGAGGCCCTTGGGACAGGGGGACAGATGATAGGGGTGGATGACACTTTCTGGTGCTTAGGCAGATGTGAGAAAGGACTGTCACCTGTCTTGAATTTGACATTTTTAGGATGTCCTTCTGCACTGTGAGAGATTTCATCACCTTCCCTTCACTGATCCTGGGGGTTACCCACAGTGAGCACCTCACTTCCGGGGAGGACAGGTAGCCCAGCGGAAATTCAGGAGAATCTTTTTATCTGCAGCCCACCAAGATGAATATCAGCATGAGAATACTCTACCATTGAGCTCCATCACTTGGGTTATTTTCTCACTATTGACATTGAAGGCATTAAGGATAAAATAGTCATTGTAGTCTGCTTCAGTTATCTGTATCCTATTGGATCCATCATCTACGGAGGAAACAGAACACAGGTCAGAACTTCTTAGGTCTATGGGAAGCAACTGAAGCTCTTACTTATTTTCTTTTACAAAACAAATTCAAGTGCATATCCTGGAAGAGGTAAACAGTGATATCTAGGGGAGTAAAGATGGCATCAGAGTAGGAGGGAGCTGGGTCGGCTTCCTCCTGCCCACTGGTGCGATATCTGGCCGATTTTCTGAGGAGCGGATCGATTGCCCAGCTGTATTCCAGTGTGTGGGAAGATTGATGACCAAGGTTGCACACAGTTGAAAGATCAGACAGTAGGGAGTCTGCTTCGGAGCAAAGGGGTCCCTTGGGCCCAGTTGGGAGCTGAGAAGACTGAGGATCCAGCCGCGGCAGCTGCCTGGTCTGTTGCAGGAGCCTGGGGAGGGAGCTGGATTGGGGTGTGTGAGTAGCCAAAGCAGGCGGGCACGTCTGCTGGGAGAGGCTTGATCCCCAGCAGGCCGGAGGTCGGTGCCTACGTGGGGACTGGTCTGCAGAGGCTGGTGATCCCAGCAGGAGGAATTGGAGATTCAACTGAACAGGAGACCTGAGGCCCGGAGCTCTGGGACCAGGCACACATAGCGAAGCCAGTCAGGGGAGGCTGCGGTTTCTGCACAGCCGGGTGCCCAGGCCCGCAGCTTGCAAGCACCGAATCCAGAGACAAAAGCGGTCAACGAATACAGGGGCTTGGAGCTCACTCCTGGAGGGCCTGAGACAAAACCCAGCCACTGTGATTGGAGACCTGCAGTGCAGACTCCCTCCGTAGGAGAAAAACAGAGGAGCCCCATCGAGCCCCACTGAGGGGAGACACAGACCTCACAAACTCTGACTCACTGTGGAGGCCAGGCAGCTCAGAAGGGGTGCTGAGAATTCCTAGCAACTCGGCTGGAGGCAGGACGGCAGCTAAGAGTGCAGCTGAGGAAGAAAGAAAAGGAAACCTGATATCTTCCCAGCCTGTCGTAGACAGAAGGACCGGAGGAGCAGACCTGACTGGACACTTTTAAAGCCAGCCAACAGAAGTCTTTTTTTTCTTTCTTTTGGTGTGTCTTTGTTTCTTTGTTTGTTTTCCCCCGCCCTTCTTCCTATCTGTCCTTCTATATTTTTTCAGTTCCTTCTACCTTCCCTTCATTTAGTATTCCTAGTTTTTATTTCTTATTTTTTATTATTTTTTATTTTATTTTAGTATTATTTTTTCTTTATTTTTATTTTTCCTTTTTTTTCTTTCTTTTTCTCCCTTCCCCTCTCTTCTTTATCCACAGGTGAGACATTAAAACCTGGAATTGTGAAGAGAATAGAGTGGGACCCAGACAAGAGTCAGCCCCCAAAACAGAGACAGTGACACAAAATTAACTTCACTGCTCCAGAGAACTTGACAGATCAATTTAAGAATCAGAGACTAGCAAGAAGAATCCCACAAACAATGGGGAGACAAAGAAACAACCCTCAAATGAAAGGAAAGGAGGAAGCCCCAGAAAGAATGATAAATGAAACAGAGGCAAGCCAACTATCAGATATTGAGTTCAAAGCATATGTTATCAGGCAACTCAAGAAACTCGAGAAGCTCGATGAGCTCACAGAAAATTACCAGAACTACAGGGAAACTATAATGAACTCACTGAAAACTATGTCAACATGAAAAAGGAAATAGAAACTATTCACAAAGGCCAAGAGGAAATGAAGAATACAATATCTGAACTGAAGAACACAATAGAAGGAATAAAAAGCAGGCTCGATGAGGCAGAGGATTGGATCAGCGAGCTGGAGGACAAGGTTGAAAAAATCACCTAAAAAGAGCAAGAACAGGAAAAGAGGCTCAGAAAGAATGAAGAGATATTAAGGGAAATGCAGGACAACATGAAACGTAATAATATTCGTATAATAGGGATACCAGAAGCAGAGGAAGAGCAGCAAGGGATGGAAAACCTGTTCGAAAAAGTAATGATGGAAAACTTCCCTAATCTGATACAGAAAAAGCCACACAAATCCAGGAAATACAAAGAGTCCCAATCAAAAGGAACCCTAACAGGCCCACTTCAAGACACATCATCATTAAAATAGCAAACTTCCAAGAAAAGAGAGAATCTTAAAGGCAGCGAGGCAGAAACATGAAGTAACATACAAGGGAACCCCAATAAGGTTAGCAGCTGACTTCTCAATGGAAACACTCCAAGCCAGAAGGGAATGGCAAGAAATATTCCAAGTAATGAGAACTAGAGGCCTGCAACCAAGACTACTCTACCCAGCAAGGCTCTCAATCAAGATAGATGGCCAAATAAGGAGCTTCCCAGACAAAAGAAGTCTAAAAG
>PVJI01032828.1:0-11819 GCA_004026765.1 Micronycteris hirsuta
CAATGTCTCTGGTTAAGCTTTGCTTGCTTTTTGCTTTTGTTGATTATGTTCCAGTTAAAGGTGAGATCATATGGTATTTGTCCCTCACCGCCTGGCTTACTTCACTTAGCATAATGCTCTCCAGTTCCATCCATGCTGTTGCAAAAGGTATAAGCTCCTTCTTCCTCTCTGCTGCGTAGAATTCCATTGTGTAAATGGACCATAGTTTCCTGATTCACTCATTTGTAGATGGGCACTTAGGTTGTTTCCAGCACTTATGTGGGGCTAAAGAAAACAGTATTAAAATAAAAAGAGAACCAACAGTATGGGAAAACATATTTGCCAATGATACCTCAGACAAGGATTTGATCTCCAAAATATATAAAGAGCTCATACGACTCCACTCCAGGAAGACAAAAAACCCAATTAAAAAATGGGCAGAAGACATGAACAGACACTTCTTGAAAGAGGACATACAGAGGCCCCAGAGACATATGAAAAGATGCTCAACATCATTAGCCATCAGAAAGATGCAAATTAAAACCACGATGAGATACCACCTCACACCAGTCAGAATGGCCATCATCAACAAAGCAACAGATAACTGTTGGGGGGATGTGGAGAAAAGGGAACCATACTGCACTGTTGGTGGGAATGCAGACTAGTGCAGCCACTGTGGAAAACAGTATTGAACTATCTCAGAAAACTAAAAATGGAACTGCCTTTTGACCCAGCAATTCCACTACTGGGATTATACCCTAAGAGCCCTGAAACACCAATTCAAAGGAACCTATGCACTCCAATGTTCATAGCAGCACAATTCACGACTTCAAGTACTTCTTTCCAGCACTTTCTCACCTGTAAAGTTTCTTTTGAGAAATCAGCTGATAGCCTCATGGGAACTCCTTTGTAGGTAACTCTCTCCTTTTTTCTTGTTGCTTTTAAGATTCTCTCCTTCTCTTTAACATTGGGTAATGTAATTATGGTGTGCCTTGGTGTGTGCTTCCTTGGATCCAACTTCTTTGGGATTCTCTGAGATTCCTGAACTTCCTGGAAGTCTATTTCCTTTGCCAGATTAGGGAAGTTTTCCTTCATTATTTGTTCAGGTAAGTTTTCCATTTCTTGCTCTTCCTCTTCTCCTTCTGGGCCCCCTATGATTTGGATATTGGAATGTTTAAAGTTGTCCCGAAGGTTCCTAAGCCTCTCCTCATTTTTTTTTTTTTGAATTCTTGTTTCTTCATTCTGTTCTGGTTGAATTTTCATTTCTTCAATCTGGTCCAAACCGTTGATTTGAGTCCCAGTTTCCTTCCCATCGCTGTTGGTTCCCTGTACATTTTCCTTTAATTCACTTTTCATAGCCGTCACTTTTTCCTCTGTTTTGTGACCATACTCAACCATTTCTCTAAGCATCCTGATTACCAATGTTTTGAACTGTGCATCTGATACATTGGCTATCTCTTTATTGCGTTGTATTTTTTCTGGAGTTTTGATCCGTTCTTTCATTTGGGCCATTTTTTCTGTCTTGGCACACCTGTTATGTTGTAAGGGGTGGAGTCTTACATATTTTCCAGGGCAGGGTAAGCCACGTTGCTGAGTCATGGCGCTGTACATGGAGGAGGGATCTGAGAGGGAATGGTGTTCCTTGCTTGGCTCTCAGATGGCTTTCAATCACTTCCACCACTACCCACAAGCAAATTGGGCTCTTCTGGTGCTGATTCCTGGGTGGGTGGTTTTGTGTACACCAGGACTTCATGGGTCTCTCCAACAAACTCTTCTGTGAGGCTGGGAGTTTCTCCCACTGCTGCAACCCAGACAGTTTTTTTTTTCAGTCAGAGGTCCAGTTCCTCCAGTTGCCACCTTGCCATGAGTCCTCTTCACGCCAGCTGCCAGTCTCCACCCCTCCTACCGTTCTGGATGAATCCTTCTTTTTTAACTCCCTGGTTGTTGGACCTCCATACAGTTTGATTTTCTGGCAATTCTGGTTTATTTTTGTTTTTAAATTTGTTGTTGTCCTTCTTTTGACTGTGCAAAGAGGCATAGTGCATCTACCTACACCTCCATCTTGGCCAGAAGTTCAGAAGTTCTTAATTTTAGTACACTCTGATTTTCCAATCTTCTCCCTTATGGTTTATACATTTTCTGCCTTCTTTTAAAGATTTTATTTACTTATTTTCAGAGAGAGAAGAAAAGGAGAAAGAGGGAGAGAAACAATGATAGGTTGCCTCTTGCAACACCCCCAACCAGGAACCTTGCCCAACAACCCAGGCATGTACTCTGAAATTTCGATTTGTTGTATCACTCCCAAACCACTGAGCCACACCAGTCAGAGAAATTTTCTGCATTCTTTTAGAAATCCTTCACTCCACAGGGATCATTAAGGTGTATCTAATATATTCTTCTAAAAGTTTTAAATTTTTGCCTTTCACATTTATGTTTTGAATCCATCTAGAGTTCATTTTTTGCATGTATATTGGGGGGTCCAATTTATTGTTTTTCCATAAGGAAAACTAATTGTGCCACCATCATTTTTGAAAAGTACACTTTCTTTATTGATCTAAAGTGTCCGTTCTTTTATACATCAAATATTGATATGTGATGGGTATGTTCTGGAACTCTCTCTTTAGCTTTCCCCATGCCATAACCTTAATCCTTATGGTTTATGATGTCTCAGAATCTGATAGGGAAAGTTGTCCTGCCCCACCTTGTTCTTCAAGAGTGCTTTGGCTATTCTAGATCTTTTGCACTTTCATGTAATTTTTAGATTCAGCTTCCTCTTGCACCTCCTTTCTTACATTTATTGCTATGTATTTTATATATTTTTTTAAAGATTTTATTTTTATTTTTAGAGAGAGAGGAAGGGAGGGAGACAGAGAGGGACAGAAACAGCAATGTATGGTTGCCTCTCACATGGCCCTCACTGGGGACCTGGCCTGCAACCAAGGCATGTGCCCTGACTGGGAATTGAACCGGGACCGTTTGGTTCCCAGCCTGCTCTCAATCCACTGAGCTACACCAGCCAGGGCTATTTTATATTTTTATATGATTTTAAATTGTGTCTTTTTATTTTCATTTGTAATTGTGCCCATTATTTAAAAGTGTAAAATAACTAAAAATGCAACTGGTTTTTACATACCATTTCTTCTGTTCAGCAATGTTGCTAAACTCACTTATTAATTCTAATATTTACATATTTAGTTTTTTTAGATTTTCTACAAACAGTCATATTTTTGGTATAATGATGATTTTATTTATTTCTTCCTGATTCTTATACCTTTTATTTATTTTTCTTGGCTTTCTGTACTCACTAGAACTTCTAATATGATGTTGAACAAAGGTAGTAATAGTAATTCCCTTATCTCATTCCCAGTCTCAAAGGGGATTCTTTCAATATTTCACCCTTAAGTATTATGTTTGGTTGGTGTAAGATTTTGTACATGCTGGGCTATATATACTCTTATTTTACTTTACTTTAGGTATAAATGTAAATATTTATTTAAAGTAACAAAAGAAATTACATATCATTTTTAATAGCTCTATTGGGGTATAATTTACATACTATAAAATTTTCCCATTGTAAAGGTACAGCTCAATGCATAACATGTTTTATATTTTAAAGAGCTGAAAATTTTTTTCAGTATCACAAAACTCATAAAAATAACATAACAGCCCTGGCTGATGTGGCTCAGTGGATTGAGTGCCTGCCTGAGAACCAAAGGGTCACTAGTTCAATTTCCAGTCAGGGCACACATCTGGGTTGCAGGCCAGGTCCCTAGTAGGGGCCACATGAGAGACAACCACACATTGATGTTTCTCTCCCTCTCTTTCTCCCTCCCTTCCCCTCTCTTTAAAAATAAATAAATAAATACATCTTTAGAAAATAACATAACATTTTCATTAGCTGCCTAATACACCTGCAACTTAGTGTCACAAAGCTGACTGAAATTAGCATAGTGGGTGGTTGGAGTTTTCCTGGAAGCCATTCCTACATTAAGAGAGATAACAATCAGTTAACTATACATGGAAGTGTCAGTAAATCACACAATATATAGTCTTCTAAGTCCAAACGAAATACACCATCAACACAACTTCCCCTTAACTTTATTTTAGAAATGCTTATGGCTATTCCAACATTGCTTGATGTAAGGGGAAATATGACAGAGGACAAGGAGAGGTGGGAAGAGACAGTTATCTTAACCATTTGTGATGAAAATATCTTACTTTTGCAAATTTTAGAAAAATACTTCACTGTGTCCAAGACTACACCCAGCTGAGCCACACAGGCCAGTATTAGTAAAAAAGAAACTAACACTGCCTGTGTGGCTCAGTTGGTTGGAGCATTATCCCATAACCTAAAGATTGTGGGTTCAATTCCTGATCAGGTCGATACCTGGGTTGCAGGTTTGATCCCTGATCTAGGCACATACAGGAGGCAACCAATCCATGCTTCCATCTTGCATCAGTGTTTTCCTCTCTTCCTTTCTGTCTCCTTTCCTGTCTCCCTTCCTCTCTCTCTCTCTAAAGCAATGAAAAAAATGTTATTGGGTGAAGATAAAAAAAGAGAGAGATAAAGAAATAGAAACTATCCCTGGCTGGGTAGCTCAGTTGGTTGAAGCATCATCTCATACACCAAAAGGTTTCAGGTTCAGTTGCCAGTCAGGACATATACCTAGGTTGGGGGTTCGATCCCCAGTCAGAGCATGTACAGGAGGTAACTGAACAACATTTCTCTCTCTCTTTCACCAGTAAAAAAAGGGAGAAACAAAAACCTGTCCATGTGAATGTGACCAGGGTGATGTAATGATGAAACCATTATATTTTAGGAGGCATTAAAGAATTTAGGGAATTTGGCCTGGAAAAAAAGGTTTGTCGGGTAATGAGCTTATCTGTTTTGGGGGATGGGGGAATAAGGTTTAGTGTACTTTGTATGTGGACTCAAGTAGTCAACGTAGGACTGGAGACAGTAAAGTAACACACTTTTGTTCAATGTAAAGCAGAATTTTCTAACACAGTATTCAAAGAAGTGAAGAGGTAATGAGTTTCCTGTTATATAATATGTCAAGGGAAAAAGAAACCACTTGCTAGTTATTTAATAGGGGGAATTTCAGCACCAGATGGATGATTAATTAAATGTCTTTGAAGTATCCTCAAACAATGGGATCCTGTGATTAATAAGAGAATCATTTATAACCTAGATGACAATTTACATATTATTGAAAGGATTATATATACCATACTGGATGGAGACATGGGTAGTAGCCCTATTCACAATATCACAGTACTAGGAAATCAATCGATGAGTTGGTGAGTATAAAACCAGAGCAAAGATAGTCAGATGATCTTAATGAAATATTATTATTAAACCGCAGCAACAGGATCGGTTGGGCCCCTTCAAAATAATATTATACCAGCTAATCCAACTAAAATATTTATGTCCCAAATTTGAGACCCATCTTCCTCAGATAATACTGGACACTAAAAAATTCCTGAAAGAATTGCTTTCCTTCTTTTGGCTCTAGACATTATAATACCTCACCTCCCTCTTTGTTTCACAAGACTCTTAACACATTGTAGTCGGGACACGTACTTATACGTTTTATGTTGACTGGTAGTGGAATGCGGGACACGTATAAATACGTATTTTGTAGACTAGCGGTAGAATGCAGGTAATGGATAAAAACGTTTATTTTTATACTTTTTTATTGCTCTAAAGGGATGCTAACATGCAGATATATGAATTCCAAAGGACAAAATTTGGGTCTCTTTAACAAAGACAATGGTGAATTAAGTATGTATGTCTGTTTAATGATTATCATACAAAAAAACACTACTAAAACTTCATTCTTCTTTTTTTACAATGAAGTTTAAGAAAGAAAACTTCATTCTTTCTTTTTTTACACATTTTACTTACTTTTTTCAAAATATTTTCAATAAATCGGAATTTTTACATATTTTATTACTTTTATTTTAATTTCCAGTGATTTTTCCAGTATTTGTTTAAAATTTAAGAAAAATAATTCAGTATACATTTTATAGTAAATCACAAAAAGTTTCATTGAAAAAAATATGTAAAAATAAAGTTAATGTTTGCATTTCCCAGGTTTATAGATTGACTGCTTCCTGTAGACCTCTAGAGAGGACCTTAATGACATCAGTAATTCATGCACAGTTATGCTATAGGCCACAGTCTTTTGGAAAGATTTCATGTAGACTATTGATCCCACCCATGGTAGGTGTATTTCTGTAAATTGCAGACACAGAGCCATACCCTGACTTACTTGTTTTGTCTTCTTCCCGATCACTTGTTTTCATCATCATTTGTCCCCAACTTACCTTCACAATTATCACTCTCGTATAACTTTCCCAGGAATTAATATGTAACAGTCAATGCTAAATTACTGAACAGTTTAAACATGTGTTTTGGACACCTAAAAAATGCTTCTAAGAATTCTTTTGAGTATCTGATTATTAAGATTTCAAAAAGAGAAATTTAAGTAGTCATGTTGGGAAAACTACCGTATTTTTCAGACTATAAGGCACACTTTTTCCCCTCCAAAATTGGGAGGAAAATGGGGGTGTGTCTTATAGTCCGAATGTAGCTGAATTATAATATGAATGTTATTTATGTTATTAAATATTTTGACTTTCAGGGGATAGGAACATGGTGGTGAGATAGGTAGGAGTGGAGTCCACTCCCCCTGCACACAGGTGAAACACCTAGCCAATCTTCTGAGAAACAGAGTGAACAGCCAAAGTACTCCAGCATATATGAAGATTGGAGACCAAAATTGTACAGGACACAAAAAAAATCAGATGGTAAGGGGAGAGCTTCAGGACAATAAGGTCCCTGGGTCCAGCACAGGGACCTGGGCGGCAGCAACCCCAGGCCTGGTGCCAGTCAGGTCTGCTGCAGGGTTCTTGGGAGAGAGCCAGGTCAACAGCTCCCTCCCCTGCCAAACAAAATTGGAGCAGCACCTGTTGAGACCTGATTGCTTGAAGTCTCAGGGAGGGGAATAAGGGTGAAGTGGCAAACACACGGGGGCTGTGAGCACCCATGGAGACTGTGTATGCCAGCTGGGGAGAGTTGAGAGTTGGGTCGTGATGGGCCCTGACCCGGATAATCCCTGGTCTGGTAGGAAAATTAGGTTGAGTGAGAGACCAGGCCCTTGCACGGAGTGGCAGGCTTGAGCATGAGGAATTTTTCAAAAAGAAAAAGTGAAAAAAGACATTCAGCAGCTGTTTGGGGAATTCTCCTGCAACAGCCTACCCGGCCTTTTCCCCACACAGTTGCAAGGTGACCCCATGGTGGCGCAGAAGGCCCCATGCTCACACACATAGTCCCAGGGAGAGTGTACACCCAAGGAAGGCCCCATGGCCACACCCAAGGCCCCGGGGAGAGTGTGCACCAAGGAAGACCCTGTGCACACACCCGCAGCCCCAGGGACGGTGTGCACCCCTTGTGGGGCCAGTGGATGAATGTCCTGCCACACACGCAGGCCCAGGACTGAGTGTGCCTGACCCCTGTTTCCCCAAGAAAACAGCAGAGGAGGTGCATACCAGCATCTGCAGCAGCAGCCAAGGCTGAAAACCTGCCCTGCAATCAGGGAGTCAGCAATCCCCAGAAAGACTTAACACAGTGGGGACCTAAACTAGCCTGAAGGGGCGCTGAGAGTCCCTAGCATCTAGTACAACAAAGGTAGAGTGGGGGCGGGGTGTGAATTGCTCCTAATTTGTTGCACCTCAAGGACATCCCAACTGGTGGACTGAAGGCCTAGGCTGGGCACAGAAGGGCACTGAGGAACTGGGCCAGAGGCTGGTCAAGTGCCACTCAGGAAGGGAGAAAAGTGAAACCAATTCTCCCTCAGACTGCTATAGACAGGAAGTCCAGCAGAACTGGCTTGGCCAGTTTGAAGACAGCAGGAGGCTTTTTTTCTTTTTTAAGTATGTTTCTCTCTTTTAACTCCTTCTTCTTCCTCTCTTTCCTTCTTTCTTTTTTTATTCCTTCTTCCTTTCTCTCCCTTTTTATCTCTTCTCCCTTCATCCTTTTTTTTAATTCCCCTAAGTGACATAATAAAACCTGAAACCGTGAAAAGACCAGAGTTGGACCCAAAGAGGGGTCACCCCAACAATTGAGACAGTAAGACAAATTTCACTTTGCTAATCCAGAGAACTTGCAAGTTATTGTATTTGTATTATTATCTTTTCATTATTCTTAGATCTTTCATTTCACTACTATTTTTGTATTTCTCTTCTTTCTGTTTAGTCTTCTTCGCTTGGCTGGTTGAATTGCATTGTTTGACTGGTTTCCGTTATTCTCTCATTCATAGTGTATTTTTAATTTACTGTCTTTCACTTCACTTGTGCTCCATTAACATATCACTCTAAGTCCTATACTTCCAATTCTTGTTATCCATATCATATAGAGTCTGTCATATGATTGTTGCTCCATTATTATTGTAAATAATTGCTGTTCCTTACAATCATAAATACTACACAGCACCCCTCCAGGTCTTAGCCCACTCCACTGTTTCCTGAACTTTATTACTATTGTGGTTAACTGTATTCTCTCACACACTACACCTATTTTCTGTCCTTTACTCTCACTTTACCTCATAATCTGACCTCCCACAAGCTCACTGCTTTCTAGACCCAACTCACAATCCTTCTGCCCCCAACAAGGGTTTTATTTACTTCCTACACTTTCTTAAAAGTGGCTAGTTGGGTGAAATATCCCAGTTAACACTATACATATCCAAAGGATTTCCTATCTCTTTTCTAATGGTCGGTACTTTAAATATCATAGAATACACTTCTGCAGTATTAAACCATTTTGCTTTCCCCCTCCAACTGATCACAAAAAAGAGTAAGCGAAAGCTGTGAACACCACGATACCTGCTGGAAGAGGAAACCCACCAACAAAGGCACCACCAACAGATAACAAAAGAAGAAGGTGAATGAGGCAGTGGAAGCCACACTAACACAACACAGGACCTATCTGGAAATACAGCTAAATGGTGGAGAAATTACTTAGAACAAACAACTGAACAAGAGCAAGAGAGAATCCTCAAAACCTTGTACACACAGAAGTACCAGCTTCAACACAATCTGCCCACACCTGCACAACAGAATACAAGAGGTGGTGGACAGAGTGACCCTCAGTTAAACAGATGGAGGGAAGGATCCAACAAAGAAACACCCAACAACAATCAAAACTGAAAGATGTACAGAGAGCCAACATACACAAGAGCCCAAGTCCAACGAGCTCAGGAGATTAAGGAGACTGGACCACTGAATCTTACAGGTCTTCTACCATAGAACTTCATACCATAAACCCAGGGAGTCAGAACATTTCAATTTAAGAAGCAGAGGCTAATAAGGAGAGTCTCACAAACAATGGGAAGACAAAGAAACAATCCCCAAATGAAAGGAAAGTAGGAAGCCTCAAAGAACACTAAATGAAATAGAGGCAAGTCAACTATCAGATATTGAGTTCAAAGCAATGGTTATCAGGAAGCTCAATGAGCTGACAGGGAATTACCAAAAACTACATGGAAACTACAATGAATTCACTGCAAACTATATCAGCATGAAAAAGGAAATAGAAACTATCAACAAGGCCTAAGAGGAAATGAAGAATACAATTTCTAAACTGAAGAACACAGTAGAAGAAATCAAGAGCAGGGTGGATGAGGCAGAGGATCAGATCAGCGAGATGGAAAACAAGGTAGAAAAAACACCCAGAAAGAGCAAGAAAAGGAAGAGGCTCAAAAAGAACAAAGAGGGGTTGAGAGAAATGCAGGACATCATGAAACATAATAATACCTGTGTAATAGGGATATCAGAAGGAGAAGAAGAAGAGCAAGGGATAGAAAACCTGTTTGAAAAAGTAATGATGGAAAACTTCCTTAATTTGATGAGAGAAAAAGGTAACACAACTCCAGGAAACACAGAGAGTCCCAATCAAGAGGAACCCAGAGAGGCCCACTTCAAGACACATCATAATTAAAATTGCAAAATTTCATAACAAAGAGAGAATTTTAAAGGCAGCAAGGGAAAAACAGGAAGTAGCATACAAGGGAGCCCCAATAAGACTAGTATCTGACTTGTCAATGGAAAGGCTCCAAACCAGAAGGTAATGGCAAGAAATATTCCAAGTAATGAGAACCAGAGGCCTGCAACCAAGACTACTCTACCCAGCAAGGCTCTCAATCAAGATAGATGGCCAAATAAGGAGCTTCCCAGACAAAAGAAGTCTAAAAGAATACACCTCCACCAAACCAGCTCTACAAGAGATGCTAAAGGTTTTTCTTTAAGAACAAGAAGAAGAACACAGGTACAAAAAATGGCAATGAATAAGTACCTATCAATAATAACCTTAAACATAAGTGGATTAAATACCCCAATCAAAAGACACAGAATACCAGAATGGATAAGGAAACATGGCCCACACATATGCTGCCTACAAGAGACCCACCTCTGATGACTTCCTAAGATGGCGGCATAGGTGAATGCACCGTACTGCCTCGCACAACCAAACAAGGGAAAAAATCAGAAATCTTCACATCCAAACACAGCCAGATCTGACAGAAAATCACATTGAGAGGAAGTCCGACAACCAAGGAATTAAAGAAGATACATTCATCTAGTTTGGTGAGCCAGAAGGTGCAGAGCGAAGGGAGAGCGCTCGGTGACCCCGCGGCGAGCAGGTGAGCAGACAGCAGGTCCGAGGTTGGAGGGGCGGTCCCCGCAGGGCTGAAGCACACCCAGACGGGACCCGACTGAAGCTCCGTCTGCGCCCGGCTCATCCAGACCCAGCAGGGTCGAGAGACCGGTGGACTTGGCAGGTCTGCATTTGTGTGCAGAGAAACCCAGAAAGAAAGCAGGGCGCAACCCATCGGTGCAGGTTGAGAGCAAGTGAGGGGGTGGAGTACGTGGCTGGAGGAACTCCCGGCCTCACAGGAAAGTTCGCTGGGGAGACCCACGGGGGATTGGAGCTGGGCAGCTCGTCCAGCGACCCCGGAGCGACCCCGGAGCCAGCGCAGAGGGGCCCAAAGTGCTTGCAGGAGGCGGTGTGGGTGCGGAGAGCTGAGAAGGCGCCATTGTGCACTCAGGTCCCGCCCCCAGAGGCTACGTCCCAGCACAACTACCAGGAACTTCCCTGCACAGGGGATCCCCAAGACTCCGCCCTCCTTACAGTAACAGGATCACCAAGGGAAAAAAATGGCCCAAAGAAAGGGACAAATCAAAACCCCAGAGCTAACCGATCAAGAGATAGCCAACCTATCAGATGCACAGTTCAAATCCCTTGTAATAAGGATGCTTTCAGAATTCGACGAAAAATTAATGAACTTGCTTGAACAAATGAGGAGAGATCTGCAGGGAACCTATAGAGATAAGGAAACTGGGACTCGAATCAATGGAGTGGACCAGCAGAAAGGAAAAAACATCCAACCAGAAAAGAATGAAGCAACAAGAATTCAAAAAATGGAGGAGGGGCTCAGAAACCTCCAGGACATCTGTAAACGTCCAAACATACAGATCATAGGACTGCCAGAAGGAGAAGAAGAAATCCAAGGAATTGAAAAAATATTTGAACACACAATGATGGAGAATTTCCCGAAGCTGGCGAAGGAAATAGACTTTCGGGAAGTCCAGGAAGCTCAGAGAGTCCCAAAGAAGTTGGATCCAAAGAGGAACACACCAAGACACATCATAATTACATTACCCAAGGTCAAAGATAAGGAAAGGATCCTGGTAGCAGCGAGAGGAAAGGAGACAGTTACCTACAAAGGAATCCCCATAAGACTGTCAGCTGATTTCTCAAAGGAGACCTTGCAGGCAAG
>PVJI01032829.1:0-11703 GCA_004026765.1 Micronycteris hirsuta
GATGTTTTTTTCTTTCTGCTGGTCCACTCCGTTGATTTGAGTCCCAGTTTCCTTATCTCTATTGGTTCCCTGCAGATCTCTCCTCATTTGTTCAAGCAAGTTTGTTAATTTTTCGTCGAATTCTGAAAGCATCCTTATTACAAGGGATTTGAACTGTGCATCTGATAGGTTGGCTATCTCTTGGTCGGTTAGCTCTGGGATTTTGATCTGTCCCTTTCTTTGGGCCATTTCTTTCCCCCTCGGTGCACCTGCTACTGTAAGGGGGGCGGAGTCTTGGGGATTCCCTGTGCAGGGAAGTTCCCAGTAGTTGTGCTGGGGCCGTAGCCTCTGGGGGCGGGGCCTGAGCGCACAATGGCGCCTTCTCCACTCTCCGCACCCACACCACCTCCTGCAAGCACTTCAGGCCCCTCGGCGCTGGCTCCGGGGGTTGCTCTGGGGTCGCTGGACTAGCTGCACAGCTCCAATCCCCCGAGGGTCTCCCCAGCGAACTTTCCTATGAGGCCAGGCGTTCCTCCGGTTGCGGACTCCACCCCCTCACTTGCTCTCAATCTGCGCCGTTGATTTGCGCCCTGCTTTCTTTCAGGTTCTCTCTGCACACGAATGCAAACCTGCCGAGTCCACCGGTCTCGGCCCTGCTGGGTCCGGATGAGCCGGGCGCAGACCGAGCTTCAGTCGGTCCCCGTCTGGGTATGCTTCAGCCCCGCGGGACCGCCCCTCCAACCGCGGACCTGCCGTCTGCTCACCTGCTCGCCACGGGGTCGCCGAGCACTCTCCCTTCGCTCTGCACCTTCTGGCTCACCGAACTGGATGAATGTATCTTCTTTAATTCCTTGGTTGTCGGACTTCCTCTCAATATGATTTTCTGTCAGATCTGGCTGTGTTTGGATGTGTATATTTCTTTTTTTTCCCTTGTTTGGTTGTGAGAAGCGGTACGGTGCATTCACCTATGCCGCCATCTTAGGAAGTCCGAGATAGTAAACATTTTAAGCTTTGCAGGATAATTAGTCTATGTTGCAACCAATCAACTGCCTTTGCAGTTCCAAAGCAGCCAGTGAAACTTCATAAATGGATGGGCATGGCTATAATCTAATAAATTTAATTATAAAATGAAAAGCTGGTTCATGGGCCTGTAGTTACTGATTCCTGAATTCTATTCCAACACTAGAGGTCAAATAACCGCCAACCTGGATTTACAGAGAATCTCTGTCTCTGCAAACTGTCATTATAGCAATTCCCCCTTGTCCAAGAAGAATGCATTCTGAGGCCCCATGTGAATGCCTGAAACTGCAGATTGTAATGAACCCTAGATATACTACATTTTTTCCTACACGTACATACGTACATACCTATGATAAAGTTTAACTATAAGTTAGGCACAGTGATTAACAACAATAACTAACAGAACAATTAAAACAATATATTGTGATAAAAGGTATGTGAGCCCTAGCTGGTGTGGCTCAGTGGATTGAGCGCAGGCTGGGAACCCGAGGGTCCCGGTTCGATTCCCGGTCGGGGCACATGCCTGGGTTGCGCGCCAGGTCCCCATGAGGGCCATGTGAGGGGCAACCATACATTGCTGTTTCTCTCCCTCTCTCCCTCCCTTCCGCTCTCTCTAAAAATAAATAAAAATAAAATCTTTAAAAAAAAAAAAAAAAAGGTATGTGAATGTGGCCTCTGCCCCCTCCCCTCTTTCTCTGTCTCTCAAAGTATGTGAAATTTCCCATTTAATATTTTGGACCATTGTTGACTTTGAGTAACTTAAAACTGCAGAATGTGAAACCATGGGTAAGACTACTGTATAAACAATTTGATAGACTTTTAAGGTAAACTAATTCCAAATAAAGGTGGTCTCCAATGTATATCCTTTCTGGTGCCAGTAAGCACTTGCTATTTAACTGACCTTGAAGTTTTAGCTAATCTACTAAACCCATACTTAGCTATGTTAAAAAAAAAAATCATACTCATCTCACAGTTATTAAGTTTAGGAAATAATACATATAAAGCACTTAGCACAGTACCTAACAAACAGTAAGCAATCAATAAGGGAATTTAGCTTTTATTTTTATATACATTTGTATCTCAGCTTCCTCACATGTAAAATGAAGACAGCACTAGAATTCATCTCACAGGATTACTATAAGAATTAAATAAGCTAGTGCATATAAATAATCTAGTGTATATGAAGAGCTAAGAAGAGTGTAGGGCACACAGTAAGTGCTATTTCATTTTTAGCTGTTATTATTAATAAATATTTTAATAATATTTTAAAGTATTTTAAAACATAGTGCCGATGGTAGAAGAAGGAAATAGACAACTACTGTGTTAAGTGCTTAGACAGCTTGCATGTGCCAAGTTTAAATAAATGAGCAAAGAGAAACGACAACAAATGAACCAATGAATTTGGAGATTAGGAAATACTTATCTTCATTTTCCAGTCTCCAGGTGTCATTTGAGACATTCAATTTAATTATACTGATGTGTACAACCAAAAAACGAAAGAATACAAGCAAAAAATAGAATAGTAATATTTTCAGGGAATCAAGGTACAGCATGTATTAACAACAATTCAAGTTTACGTGGTCGATTTGGGATCTAGTAAGCAAACAACAACAAAATACCCCAGAATCGTCCCCAAGTCTATAGTTAGAAAACACTCAGTATACAACCTGTAATTGTCCCCATCCTCAAAACTAATAAATGGTAATATATAAGCCCAGAAAATTTTTTCATTTCTATGTATTTTATCTTTAACACATTTATTTATATTTTAATATTTTTTCCTTTCTTTAAAGATACCATTTAAAGACAATTAAATTAATATCTACTCCCAAAAAGAAAATCTTCCAGTTCCAGAGACACAACACTGACAGCAATAAAACTTTCAAAAACTCAAAGGAGAAATGCTGATTAGCTTTGGTGCACAGAAGATCTCATGGAACTGAAGTAATTAAAGTTTTAGATAAGATGAAATATCCTAATAATGTAAAGCTTTATCATTTGTCATGCACTAGCACATGCAGCCTGTAATTAAACACATCCCTCATGAGAAATTACTTTCACAGCAGCTTTTGCATAACTTTTGTAATTGTAAAGCTGTTGAAAAGTGGAAAAAAAACTGTTAAGAATGCTGTATGGTCCTGTATTATGTGAGTTTTACTCAGTTTTATTGACTTAAATATAGTTAGAAATGTTAGGCTTTTTAAAAGAGCGCTGAGCTTCAGAATGGTTCATGAAATAAAGAAACACAACGATTTTCTTTCTAGTCTCCCTAATGCAACCTCCAAATCACAGTGTTTCATAATTACACAAAGGGATAAAAGTGCTATTGCTATTAACTAAGGTTAAAAAAGAATTTTTTAAGGCATTACATCAGATTTTGGAGCCAGTCTCACAATCAAAGTGGTATTATCTTATATACTTTTATCATTAGTGGTTATCTATCTCAAATTTGTTTAGACAAAATCCCTCTTTACGTAGTTTCTGACCATTAGATCATCTTTTCCTCAACAGTAAGAGGTCAACACCTCATGTAACTATGACCATTAATCTGTAAATGCTTTCGAAGCAGTCACACTTACTTTGAAAGATCAAATAAGCACCCTTCTTTTTTCTGGGTGCAGATTCATGTTTCCAGCTATTAAATAGGTATCTCTATACGTGTGTCCAACAGACACCTCAACCTACCCAAAGTAATGAAGGATGGCTCATTATCTTTCATTTCTAACTTTCATCTGGTATTAAATTCCTTCTCTCCATCGAATTCCATAGAACCTCTGCCAAGCTAAAAAATCTGGGGTCGGCTCAGTGGTTTTCTAAGAAACAAAACCAATCTAAACTTAATCACATAAATCCTGCTTTCCCAAACGTCTTTCTGATCTTCCCAATTTCCTGCTGTCCATTCTCAATGCCACCATTTAATTTAGAGCTTCATTATTGCTTACTTCAGGGCTATACTAGTATTCTACATGATCTCTCTGACTCTAAGATCTCCTTCAACTAACCTTCCTTGTGGAGAAGTTAATGTTTCCAATTTTTCTTCTGCTTTAAAACTCTTCAAGGCTTTTCAAATCTTTCAACTCTTTGAGCCAATAAAATGAGGTCCAAACTGCTCTAGTTAGTATTAAAAACCCTTTGTAATTTGGAAAATAACTTCTACTGCCACTTACCCCACAAAATTTAAATCTTGTCACATCAAAACCTTAAAATGTCATGTTTCCTCACAACCTTAACACTTCTCCTCAAATTTTTTTGCCTAAAATGCACCTGCTACTCTTACCCTGGAATCATGCTACAATAAAAACAGCCTTCGATAACAGACTGCTAAATTTGTGGGAAGGAAGGGGGAAACAGAAACAGAACAGGTCAAATACAAATACTAGCTTTGTGACTATAACTGAAAAGGTTTCTACATAAATACGAAAATATATATTGTATAATGGTCTATATCTCATCTGAGAAAAGATCACCTTTTTTTCACTGTTTGACCACACAAGCTGTTTTAATATACAAATGGATAATATATAACTGATCTTTAAGAAACTACATTTTAGTATCAAAACTGCAAATGTTACCTTTGGATAGAATCACAAATAGCTTCAATAAGTTAGGTAATCTTATTTATAGAGTAGTGCAATTTTGATGAGCTGCTTTCTCAAACTTCGATATGAGTTTGAAAAATCCTATAGGATCAAATGTTTATTTTTAACAAATGTGAAAAACATCTTAACTAAAAGACCTGTGAGAAATTATTATATTCATTCATTAGAGCAGATCTGTAAAATAAAACAATTGTGCAACCTATATAAAGATAAAACGTCAGTAGTAATTAGCATAAATTAATTCAGCACTTCCACCAAATATGTAATTTGCCTTTTAAATACATGCGTGCCAAAATGCTTCACATAAATATAATTACTATATAAAGGTGATCAAAGAAAATCCCTTTGGAAAAGATTTTTTAAAATAGTTAAGATGCTCACAAATCAAATCTCCAATAAACTCTCCAATCAAGAGCTGAAGATCAAAAACAATTAGTCATAAGTTTATACTTAGTAATAATTACATTAAAAACAATACATAGATCATGTATTACCAGATTCCTAACAAAAATTTACTACATACAAAGCATAGCTCAGAGCAAATCAAGTTCTCTCTTTAATGAACAACAGTTTGATAAAGTTCATATGTTCCTAAACATAGTTAAAATATAAACTGTACAAATAAGTTAACTCTTTACAAACCCACAATACAGAAATATTAAAGGATACTGATCTGTCTGTGGTCTTCGAAAGTTCTCTGGAAGATTGGCTTCATAAAGTAGTCTTGCTTTAGTATTTCCCATATCCTGCATGCACTATAATAAAAAAAAAATCAAGTATTTTCATTATTCTCATGAACATTAAAAAGTAATTCCTACGCGTGCGTGCACACGCACACACACAAATACCAGATAACATTTATTATTTCCAAATATATACGAAATCTGTCCTGAAAAAATCTAGCCGTTGTTAATATAATGAGAATGGTTTGCACGACACTGATGTAACCTGGCAGCAAGGGGAGTGGACTGGAATATGCATGTGTGAACAATGACAACTTCACTGTACTAGTCAGTGGGGGTGGCAGACGCATTGAGTGAGCATGTGTACTGTGTGGTCATCACATTCAAAATGGCTGAGGGAGCAGAGCAACAAATCTGCATCAAATTTTCTGTTAAACTTCAACATTCCTCCATGGAAACTAAGCCACAGCAGCTATGGGCAACTGGTGATTGGCAGCTCCATCACCAGAACACACCCACTCAGCATCACATCTCATGCAGTTTATTGGCAAAACATCAAGTAACCCAGGTGGACTCAGCCGCCCCTACAACCCAGATTTGGCACCCTGCAACTTCTGGCTTTTCCCAAAACTAAAATCATCTTTGAAAGGAAAGAGATTTCAGACCATCAATGAGATTTGGGAAAATACGACAGGGCAGCTGATGGTGATTAGAACTGTGTGAGGTCCCACGGTGCCTACTTTGATGGGGACTGAGGTGTCATTGCCCTATGTACAACGTTTCATGTACCTTGTATCTTCTTCAATAAATGTCTCTATTTTTCATATTACATGGCTGGATACCTCCTGGGAAAACGCTGTATACTCTTTACAAAAATAATTTAAACCACAATTATGAAATAACTCAAGTTCAAAATAAAAGCATATTTTTAATACTTCACATTTTTTTCAACATATATGGATCCACAGTTTTCTAATATCTTTTTCTATGCATGCAGTAATATCATCTTCATTTATACTCACTACTTCCTAAAAGTGAATTCCCGGGGTAGTTCATGAGCAGTATTATTATTGTTTTAAATATGTTTCAAATATATGCCATTTGAATGCTGCTGTTTTTCTCAAAGTAACAACTCAGGATCAAATTTTCTTTGTTTTGAGCTTCAAAATATTCTGGGGTTTCATAATTTACAATCAATATCACTATAGAGAGCACATTAAAAAATAGTGCTGACCTAGAACTCTACAGAACTGGAGTAATTTCTTTGCGGTTATTAACTTTTTTGAGATTATGCTGAAAGCTATGGATCCTCTCCTTAAAAAAAAAAATTGTGCCCAATGGCCATATTTTACATACATGTTCAGGAGTTCATAGGTCCTCCTCCCTAAAATCTATAAACCCCATGAGTATTTGATGATCATCTCAACTAGTTTAATTAGGTTTCAGTATTATTATGAGTAAAGACTAGCCAAACAGTACTTCCTGGATAGTCCATTACATAAGACATTAAATTAACATTTACAAACAAAACATTATTCTATTATTATATCATTTACATAGAGCATGAGTTCCTTAAAATGTTTTAATTGGGAGAAAAATCTGTCTTTTTGATTCCTTTTATTTTTCACATTTCCTGGACAAATACCCCCACATCCCTGAGAAGACAATCCAGGTTTAACAGACTACTGGATGTCAACCTTGAGTTGTAGCCCTCAATAGTACACAGAACTTATCTTCCTTCAAATAAAAATGAGTGACTTTTCTTACAACTGAGAGTTTTAAGGTATGCAAAATACTAATATACACTCACTTATGGATGTCTGCTCCACTCCACCTCAACATGAGTATTCTCTCAAAGTAAATGAGATTTCTAAGTCATTCGTCTAGAGACAATGATAAAGTACATTAATAGGGGCTGGGAAATATATGGTAATAGTAAGCCGACAAAGAATTAAAGGGTTTTTTTGTTGTTGTTGTTGCTGTTATTTAGCTCTAGAGGAAAAAAAAAACCCAACAACACAGAAGCTAAGGCAAAATCCTCAAGCTTCAAAAGTGTATCATATGTTAATAAAATATTGTATGTCAACTATAAATAATTTTTTTAAATATATGAGATGAGGAAAAGTTTATAGAAGGTGAACTAACAGTCAAGGTCAGAGGACTCTACCACTTCATGACTAGCATGAATTTGGTATATGAGTAGAGCTAATATGTAATTCTGTGTGGCAGGAGAAGAGTTGAGAAACTTTCAATATAGCTTACCCTTCCTAAAAAAAGAAAAAATGTTTTCCATCTCAAATATTCAAATGATGTTGCATCTTTCTGCAATAGTGGGATTTTGAAAGTAGAGATTATCAAGTTACACTATCATAAAGGAATTAAACATTTGGAAAAAATGAGACCAAGAAAAAAAAATATTAGTTTAAACATATCTGCAATGAAGCAAAAAGTAACTTAGATAGAGCTCAAAGAAACTATGAAAGTAAAACAAATTTGAAAAACTTCTATCAAGCCAACAGTACATGGAAATTTTAACAAAAAATATAATAAGACTAAAAACAGTATCTACTATACTTGCATCATTGATCCTGCTACATTTTCTTCATATTTTAACATTTATGAAATAGTAATACATCTTACAACTAATGACATATTAAAATAATTTTTTTCTTATTAGTCCATAAAATTGAGGTGTTATCTTACAATCAGCAATGTCTTATATTCAATTAATATGACTATACACATTTTATATAATATATTCTCTTTATTCCATGAAAGCCATTAATAATTAATTTTAGCAAAAAAGTAAGTGGGAATAAGGTATACATGCACATTATACCAAATTATTTAATGTTGTAGTAGGGATGCTATCCATCACAATTAGGAGGACAAAAAAAGGAGGTATAAAAATCTGAATGTGATATAATGAGTCATTTCTACTAGAGATCACTACCAAAAACCAACTGGGTACAGATGCATGGGTGTGTGTTAGTTGGGACCAGGGGAAACAAGGATTCAATGATAACGCCAATGCAGAAAGATCATTTTATAAGAAGGAAGATATTCGTAAGCTTAGATAATTTCTAAAAGGTAGAATAAAGTATGGTAGAAGGAAGGTCAGCAATGAAAAGATCAGGAGAAATAAAAGGTTAATAAGCGATTTGGAGATGATTAGAAATAGGGGAAAATAAACAATAGGAACAGGCATTCCTAGGAGGTGATAGGAGTATGCTATAAACTAGCTGTTCACAGAGTTTCAAGACACTATAGGTAAGGGTTCTACAGAACACTGATGAAAATTTATTCTTTTAAAAAATATATTTATTTTTAGACAGAGGGGAAGGGAGGGAGAAAGAGGAGGAGAGAAACATCAATGTGTGGTTGCCTCTTATGTATCCCCTACTGGGGACCTGGCCCGCAACCCTGGCATGGGCCCTGACTGGGAATCGAACCAGTGACTCTTTGGTTCGCAGGCCAGCACTCAGTCCATTGAGCCACACCAGCCAGGGCAGAAAATTTATCCTATTGTCTGGTAATCAGCAGAAAAATAATGAAAACAGTCTAATAACTACAATGATAAACATTAGCATCAATACTTAATTTTTATGTATGAATAATTTATTATAAACTGCATATATAATATATGATATAGATTATATACACATATATGGCATTTTAAATTAAAAAAAAAAAAAACAATTTAGACATCACTACCCTAATTTGACAGAGAATGCAACTGAACCTGCAAGGTGTTAAGTAACAGGCCCAAGATTATTAGCCTCCATGAGTACTTAACTCTTTATAGAACCAACATCAGCCATCAGTAGTTTAGATATCTCAGGTTACATCTAATAAAACTGAGAACTATGTCCGACAGGGCTTGCAAACACCAGGCTCTTTGCTTTAGGGGCTCAGTTTTCATTTTACAGATGAGAAAACTGAAGCAGAAAGAGGTTATGTGATTTCACTGAGTAATACAATGAATTAATTACAGGGTTGAGACCAGGATCAAGTTCCCTGAGTTCCTATCCTTACCACCATGCACCAACTAGTCAAAAGAAGTATCCAGGAAATGTCAACATAATATAGAATACTGTGAGTGTTGCCTTCACTATTAAAGCATCATTCCCGTTATTAAAACATTCTTTCTCTTTTAGGGCCTCTCATCGAAATGCTTTAGAGAAAATGCACTGACTGTTGGGAGAATTTTAGTTGCTTACTCCGTGGCACTTACAATTCAGTTTTCCAAAGCTGGGATGTACAGACTGCTTGCAGGGGGAGGGGAAGGAAGGTGATAAAAGGCATACGCTTCTTTTAAATGAACTTCCACTTAGGTAGAGCATATTTTAAAATTAATATTATTTACTATTCCTGTTAAATCCAATCTGTCCTATTTTATATGTTCCTATAAAGATGAATTTTACATTGTACATTTTGAATGAAGCAACTTCAAAATTACCACCATTAAAATTGCAAAGGCAGGCTTCAGCTGGAAATGGTATAATAAATTACACTCAACACACTGTATGCGGCAAACATATGTACACGTTTTACGTTGACTGGTGGTGAAGCGCGGGGACACGTATAAATACGTGTTTTGTAGACTAGCGTTAGAATGCGGGTAACGTATAAATACGTTTATTTTTATACTTTTTTATTGCTCTAAAGGGATGCTAACATGCAGATATATGAATTCCAAAGGACAAAATTTGGGTCTCTAACACATACAATGGTGAATTATGTATGTATGTATGTTTTAACGATTATCACACAAAAAAACACTACTAAAACTTCATTCCTTCTTTTTTTACATACAGTTATCACACAGAAACACACTACTAAAACTTCATTCTTTCTTTTTTTACACATTTTACGTTTTTTCAAAATATTTTCAATAAATTGGAATTTTTACATATTTTATTAATTTCAATTTCCAGTGAGTTTTCCAGTATTTGTCTGTTTAAAATTTAAGAAAAATAATTCAGTATACATTTTATAGTAAATCACAAAAAGTTTCATTGAAAAAAAATATGTAAAACTAAAGTTATCGTAATTTTACTGAACGTTGCCATTTGCATAAAACATTAGCAAAAATGGCCCGTGCCAACTGTTAGTGCACGATTAAAGCTAACCGCATACAATGTGTTAAGAATCCAAAAATCTACTACTTAGCAGCATTTTGCCCTTGTCAATCCATAATCTGTGTTTTTAGTTTCATCACACAATCCAATACATAAAAACAACACTTGCCCAGAGCCTCACACATCACTTGAAATTCAACTTCAAAAATACTATTTAAACTGAAATGCTGAAAAGCATCTACGGCTGACATATTATCATCACAATCTAACGTGGATGAAGTACTTTCATTTCTGTAACTTTCTAAGTAGAGACTCCAATCATACCCAATCACCATGTTTGCTCTAAAAACAATAAAACCTATATTCTAAAAGAGTTCTAAGTTTTTAATATTTTACAGAGACTGAAGAAAATTGGGATTATCAATTTAAAATTTTAATTGGCAGGTATTTACTGGAATTGTGTAATTTAATCGACAAAACATACAAAATATAACTGAACAAAAAATCAATATAACAAAAAGTGGGAATAGATAAAAATAGGCAAAATCAATCAGTAGGCAAATAAATGTAATAGGAAATTTTATTTTTATGTAACAGTACTATATATGTTGTTTTTTTAAATTACTTCTTTGTTAATGGAGCATCTCCAGTGGGGGAAAAAAGGTAAATAAACCACATACATAAACAGTTTTACTGGGAAAAAAGTCCTGAAATGAATGTGAAGATAAAAGGTAACAGAAACAGACTGACAGAAAATGTGCCCTAAGCTAGATAATTGTCAGTATCAGAAAATAATAAGAAATGACAAGCCACCTGATATTCCTAGGTAATGATTAATTCTGAGAATAAAACATCATTTTTTTCTTTAATCTTTCAAAATCTTGAAAAGCAGAGCACTTTGTGAAATCCAACTAAGTGATACAACTACTTCAGGTTATGGATTTGTTCTAGCCCAACTGCAAATACAGTTCCGTCCAGTCGAGTGGCTATTTTTAAGAACTGCTCCTTGGACCGACCCCCCTCCACCTTTGCATATCCTCCCCTTTATCTCAGTATCTACTTCCTGTCTGTCCCCACAATGCTTCCTGCACTTTTTCAGAGACTAACATGTACCTGGTTAACAACCATTTACTGTTAAACTAAAATGCACACCAGTGTATTATTTCAGAAGCTATCTGCATAGTTTTCATAAATTTTTTTAATGTTTTTATATATTTATTTTTAGAGAGAGGGGAAGGGAGGGAGAAAGAGAGGGAGAGAAACAGCAATGTGTGGTTGCCTCTCACATGGCCCTCACTGGGGACCTGGCCCGCAACCCAGGCATGTGCCCTGACTGGGAAT
>PVJI01032830.1:0-11823 GCA_004026765.1 Micronycteris hirsuta
GCTGGGGGGAGGGGGGAGGGGAGGGAGAGGATGCAAATAGCTGTAATTGAACAACAATAAAGTAATAAAAAAAAAATTGGGCTTCAGAGGAAAGGTATTAGGCCCAAGGATAAAACACACACCCACAAAATTGATCTAAAGAAAGATCAAGCTTCATGACCTTAATTTCATTGGCATTATGCTCTAATCAACAAATGAATTAAGAGATGAGAGAACATTTCAATCAATTGTGGGCACATGAAGCCATTGCCTTTTTCGGTAGTGGCAATTTTCTAAAGGCCAAAGAGCATTTTTAAATGTTTCTTTCCGAGACTGCTTATTGGCAATCCTGCTTTGATATTGATGGAGGGAGTCATTTCATTTCCTTCCTCTGCATTCATTCAGATCATTGCTGGAAGCTGGGTGGAGCTATTTATATAAATGTGAACCGGGAGGGAAGAGTCCGCAGCTTGCCATCCAACTGCAGGCGGAATCCTGGCGTCTCTTGCTTACCCCTCTGCTGCTTCCCCCCCATGTGCCTGGGGCCAGACACACGGAATTATGAATAAATGAGTAACTGGCTCAACCTCTACAGTGCATGGCAAATGTTTTTCATGAGCATTAAATTCATTTTTTTCAATTTGAGAGAAAATTAACCTAGTTTCTGGTATTAATTTCCACTTTTCTTCCTCTGGCAGCATGAATTGTTTATTTCAATGATGCAGAAAAGCATAAGACCCGTGTTTGTATGTTTTGCAAGCTCTGTCCATTTTCTACGGAAACCTTCGCTGTCTTTACCACTCACTGGTATGGATTCCAGTGGGTAACTCAAATCTGTTCAAGTTTTATGCCACTTTCTATGTTTCCTGTTCTCCAGATTAGGTTAAATGGTTGCCTCCTCAATGCAGCCTTGCTTTGCATTTCCTGCAATGCCCAAACCATGCCCAGTATGCAAGGATGCTCAATGAGTGCTTAGTCAGAGCTTCCTGGAATGTTAAGATTGATTTTTCTATCAGTATTTGAAATGTTATACATTAGCTGCAGAAAAAAGACATATTAACAAATACTTTCCTTACTTAAATATACAGATCTTTCCCCAAGCAAAGCTCCTGCTGCACTAGCCCACATGCCAGTCCTCAAGCACACCGAACTCATTTTTGTGTCAGGCATTAAAAGAAATGTTTGCTTTCAACATATTTTACACATAAATGAGCAGTATTGACAGATACTGAAATATCTCTTGAAAGATGACCATCTTTTTGGCGGGAAACAGTGCTGTTTAGACAGTGGCCTGGTGTGTTTCTTAATCAGTCTTTTTGAACTGGTGTTTACTTTGGACATTTTAAAGAAAAAACTTTTCTGACGCTTACTAAACTGGAAAGGAAGACTTTATTTGGGACTATATTGCAATATGAGGCAAAACCAGTGCAATAGGGAGAAAAGAGACAGCTGGGGATTTATAGTCAACATGAGAATGAGGGGTCAGTGAATGGAAATCACTAAGGAAACATCAAAGGCAGGGAGTTCCTGCTAAACCTACTTAACAGGGTTCTTGCTGTGGGCAGGCCACTTATGCATCAAAGGTGGGAGATGAGAAAATTGGTCGCGTATTGAGGTTGATCATATATCAAGGGTGAGGATTCTCTCTAAAGCTTAAGATTGCTGCTAACTCTGGACTTGGGAGTCCGAAGACAGGGACCAACAATGAGATCTAGCATTGCACAGGGCTCAGGGGGCCTGCCTAAAGTTCAGGCAATGGAAGAGTCTTTGTCAGTGTTCGTTTTCCGTCTTTCCTTGGCCTACGGAGCACCGCTGTGTGCCAGAGCAGCAGAGCAGAGTGGTCGGCGTCCGGCGGTTGCGTTTGAGCAGGGCACTCGTGCTGGGGGAAGTGGCAGCTGCCGGGCACCGCTGTGGAACACACATCAACGTGGTCGTCCCCCCGCCAAGTCCTGCAGGCCGCCAGTGTGCTCACGCAGCTCTTCCGTGTTTCTCGTGTTTTTCTCTAGCTGTTTTTAATAGTCTTCACTCCAAATATAAATATACCTTTTTATTCTTTTTTAATTTTTAGCTTCAAATTTCAAAAACTTGTTGCACTTCATTCACATTTCACAAAATTAGACTGTTGTAGTTGGGGGGGCTTCTCTTCTAGGTGTAGTTTAGACTGAATACAGAGAATATCTTCAGATAGTCCCACAATGTAGGAAGTGTATACATCTGTGTGATTGGACTATTCAATTCTGAAGCCACTGTATAAACAAGTTGACAGAAAACAAAACGTGAAAAGGCAATGAATACTCTCAGCTACTCGGGCCTTTCTGATTCTCTGTATTTTGTTCATCCCAGAGCAGCACCCAATTCTTCCATCCCATGCCCTTAACTGACCTTCACCTTCACATTCAACTCCCTTCTAGGTTATTATAAAGAGAAAAGACCTGAAGGATCCCACCAGAGAGTGACTTAAAGGTCTACATCTTACAAGACACGTGCATGCTAGAGTAGGTGCCCCAGGCAATGTGGAATGAGCTGCAGGGGAGGCCCCCTCACGTCACAGCTCGTCGGCAACACCTGCTGTGCTATGACTCTACCTGTGGCCCCTCGCCATAATTACTGTTCAAAAACTATTGGTCAGTGTTTTTTTCTATTTGTTCTTCATAGAATTTTATTCTTCCTTTTCTATAGAAGGCTGTGATCTCCTTGAAGTCAGGGTGCATGATTCCTCATTTGCATATTCACTACAGAGCTATCTGGCTCAGTAGGTTTGTCAAATTAAATCAAATTATAAGCTTAGATAAGGCCTTTAACATTTCTCTCATTCAAAAGTAAAAAGAAAAAGACCAGCAACCTAAAATTGTTCTTTAGTTGCCATGATTTATTTTAGAGTACAGATCAGTGGGGTATTTTCATGATTATTTTCTTTTATTTTTGTCTGAAAATATCTTTAATACAAATGACTTAAATTTTATTTATATTTGTTACCTTTGATGTGATTTGATAGACTGTCAGTAGCCTTTTATGAAGTAAAATGAAACAGGACTCCAAGTCAACGTGGGAGCTGTGAACCAACTATAGCTCAAATCACCGAGTGGAGAAACTCCAAAATCCTAAATCATAGACTCATTCTATATGGCCCCTTTCCAGATTATCAATTTCAATCTTTGTTTGTAACTATTTATTCACAAAAAAATTTCAGGCTATCTAAAATGTACAAGAATAGCATTCTCAGGTACCTTTCACCTAGTTTCCCCTATTATTCGTGTTTTACATTGGCTTTGTCATTCTCCCTCTCTAACTGCCTTTCTCTTGCTCCTTCCCTCCTTCACTCTCTCTTGCTTCCTCTTTCTCTCTCCTTTTCTCTTTCTAGATAGATGGATAGATAGACGGATGATAGATAGATAGATAATAGATAGACAGCTATAGAGATATATTTGTGTGTGCGTCCTGTCTCACAAACTCACATTCTAGTGGGAGAAGAAAGATAAGACATAAACTAACAAAGAAAAAAATAATTCCAGACAACTATAAATAGTTTAGAGCAAACATATTGAATGATACATTAAGGTGTATATGAGTATATGTGTGTGTGTATCAAATATACAAGGTCTGTCCAGAAAAAGTCCACCCATTGTTAATATAATAAAAATGGTTTCCACGACATCAGTGCAACCTGGCAGCCAAGGAGAGTGGACTGGAATGCGCATGTGTGAACAATGACAACTTCACTGTACTAGTCAGTGGGGACAGTAGATGCCATTGAGTGAGCATGTGTACTGTGTGGCTACCACATTCAAAATGACTGAGAGAGTAGAGCAAAGTATCTGCATCCATTTTTGCATTAAACTTAAACATTCCTCCATGGGAACTATTTGGATGGGTCAGAAGGCTACAGTTAAGGGCTATTGGTGACTGGCGGCTTTATCATGACAACACACCCGCTTATACATCACATCTCTTGCACAGTTTTTTTGTAAAACATCAAATCACCCAGGTGACTAGCCACACTAAAGCCCATATTTGGCACCCTGCAACTTCTGACTCTTCCCAAAACTAAAATCACCTTTGAAAAGGAAGAGATTTCAGACCATCAGTGAGAGTCAGGAAAATACAATGGGGCAGCTGATGGCAACTGGGAGAACTGAGTGAGGTCCCAAAGTGCCTACTTTGAAGGGGACTGAGGCATCGTCATTGTCCTGTGTACAATATTTCTTGTATCTTGTGTCTTCTTCAATAAATGTTGCTATTTTTCATATTACATGACTGGATACCTTCTGGACAGACCTCGTATCTCTTGTTAACAAATGTATCTCTTGAAATACACACATTTTTCTTAGTGGATATAATAGTGTATGAACAACAGCCCAGTTTGATGACATCATTTTGACCTGGAGACACTCAGTCTTTTCTCTGCCTACTGACCATCATTTTGTACCAAAACAATAGAAGGGAGTGAGGCCTAACAGTTATTTCTTGAAAAGGTAACTTATCATGGTTTAAGTTTTAGAAGTCAACTTAAAATATGCCAAAAATTTTTGAAACATTGAGAATACATTGTAGACACATTAACTCTTAACCCCTAAATAGTTCAATATATGGTCCCTAAGAACAAGAATGTTCCCTTTCTCAATCATAGAACAATTATTATTATCAGAAAAATAACATCGACACTATTACCTAACATACAGACCTAAATCATTGCTTAGTAGTCTTATAATGTCCTCTACAGCAAGAAAAGAAAATCTGTAGGCCAGTGATTTTGTTGTTGTTTTTCTTAGAAAACTAGAACAGAGGGTCTACAAATATTTGATTTTTACTTCACTTTTAATATAGTTCAAGCATTTTAAATAAATATTAAACTTTTAAAAAATAAGTTCACATGCTAAATTTTGACACATTGCAGCCCACAAACTCATACACAACCTATGGGATTCATTTTCCTGTAGACCTTAAGTTTTCTCCTCTGCCTCTATTGAATTAAAAGGCATCACAACATTCATTCACTGTTCATCCATCATTTAGCAGTCCTAGTAGCAATGAGGATCTACTAGCAGTGTCATGGATGAGATAAGATGTTAATCAACTGTGGTCATTCATAGTGACTTATCTATGAGTATTGCAAAATCCATAGAAATAAACCCAGAAACTAAAGCTGATAAAATGCCACAACTATTCATAATCCTTCATTTCAAATCAAATAAGCATCATCAATTTCTTGATTGATTTTGTAAAAAGCAAACATTATAACTTGGAAGTTGGAAAATAGTTTTTAGGTCAATAATAGTATTTTTATTTTAAAACATTTTTGAAATAAATATTACACTTGCCTTTTTATTTTGGTGTTTTACATAAGTTTGTATAAAAACGGGTTTTGTTTCTTTGACCATACACCTGTAAGTTTAAAAAATTATTATAGTCCCTAATGTATGTATGCTGGCTTATTTATAGTACAAGTATCTACTAGTGTGCTAGTATTTTATATACATTATAAAACTTACCACCAAAATAATATTTAAGGAATGATATAAAAATAAAGATAAATAAAATATCTAACAATTTCTCTCTTGAGGTTCTAGTACCATGTTTTCTGTACTTCAAGTATGAACTATTTTCTGTTTTGTTACCTATTTCAGGTTATTGACTTAACACAGTGACTACTTGTATACTATAAAGACCTGTTTAAAGGTCATTTATTCATAAGAAATGCTCCTTCATTTTCATACTTATGTATCACCCTCACAAAGGTCATTTTCTTAGGGCATACTCCTTCATTTCATAATTGTTTGTAAATATTTGTGCACTACTGCATGACTGTTAAATTTTTACTTGTCATAAAATTTTAGATAAGAAGGTTCAGGAAACGTTCATGCTCGAAATAAAGAATGATGAATCAAAGAGGTGACTGAACAGAAAACTATTTTTACTACAAGCATCACCACCCACCTCCTGCTTCTAGAAAATGATTTCACACATTGGGAAGGTATAGAAAACCCCGGAAACATTATTTCTAAATCAGCTGTAATTTCGTATTTAGTGAAATACGTGATAAGGAAATGAGAAAGACACAGCTAAAATCTACACGCGTGCCTGCCAAACCGTTGTGCAGTTGTTTCAGCCGTAACACTTGGAAGGTAACGAAATCTCTAGATTTCTGAGGGCAGGCTAATGTTCTTCATTCTTTGTGACCTGAGGTGCCTGTGCAAAAACAAGAGCTCAAAGCTCTACTGTTTGTTTAAGGAATATTAGTAGGTTAATGAGTGAATGAGAATGTATGCCATTTTCCCAGACTCACTACCAATACTTGTGATTACAAATAACAACCTGAATTGCTTAGCACATTACTAACTACCAAAGTTCTATATCCTCTTGGAAGTCTCGGTTTTCATGATGCTAAATCTTCACACATCCATAGTTTCATATATTTGCACTTCCCTTAGACTCTTTATGGTAATGGAAACTCAGTCATGACAGTCTGACTTCTGACATTTTTACACCAGTTCTACATGACATGCTGTATTATGGTTTTGTTCACATTTCTCCTGCATTAAGTTGATTGAATTTCCTGCATATGTGGTTACGATTTTCATTACATTCGGAAATTTTTCATGTATTATTTCTTTAAATATTTTTTTCTGACTGCCCCCCTCCTCCACTTCACGCACTCCAATTACATACATATATACATATATAGATATATATACATATATACATATATAGATATATAATATAAAAAACATTAAATTGTCCCAACTAACTGAAGCTCTGTTCATTTTTTTTCAATCTTTTTCCTCCATGTGTTTTATTTTGGATAGTTTCTACTGCAATGTCTTTAAATGCTCTAATCTATTCTTCTCTCTGATCTAATCTGCTATCAATCTCATCCACTGTATTTTTTATTACAGACAGTATAATCTTTATATCTAGTAGTGAGACTTAGGTATTTGTTATATCTTTATGATCTCTTCTTAGAATGCTTATATGTGACTTTATTGAGTATTTGGAGTATCATTGTAACAACTCCTTTAATTCCCTTGTGTATCAATTCTACTATCTGTGTCATTTTCTCTGCAATATGGGTTACATTTGGGTTATATTTTGCATGCCTGGAAATTTTTTTATTGGCTCTGGACATTAAGAATTTTAACTTTGTGGGTGCTGGATATTCCTTAAGTATTTTAAGCTTTAAGTTTCTTTGTTAATTTTCCAATGTAGTTAACTTACAGTTTGAGACTTGTGTTCAATACTTTGTTGATCCTTTCAAGAGTATTAGGTGGGAAGAGAGCAGTATTTAATCTTAGACAGAGGTCATCAAACTCCATCCTGCAGGCCAAATACAGCCCACTGTCGTTTTTATATGTCTTAAGGGCACCTCTCCAGCACGGCGGGCCACAGAGACAAAGTCGAGACTTCCCCCTCCACTCCCAGAGCCCACCACCCTGCCAGGAGCTGTGCCCACTGCTGTCCAGCCCTGGCATCGGTTGCCATGTACAAGTTGGAGACCTCACTGTTGCCAACTGCCAAGCATCAAGTAATAGAATCTTAGTCAATGAGTCAGCAACTTAGCAAGTCAAACAAATTTGGAGGTACTTATACCACTTGACTGGGATGGGCTATCCCACATGGTGGGCGTGTTTTATGCCCAGTTGCCATTTGCTGGAGACATTGTTGGTATGAAAGTACCAGCCTGAAAGAGAGGTCTGGCTAGTGTGTGAGAAGAGGAGGTAATGTTACAGAGGGAATGTTTGGGATTCCCCCCAAAGTCTACCCTCCTTGGCCTTTCTGAGTTCTAAACTCAGAGATTCCTCTGGTCTCTATCCAGGTTCTCTTTCTCCAGACAGCAGGCTGAGGTACTGGTAAGCCTCCCCCTACCGTACTCCTTCTCTCAGAGATCGCTGTCCTGCGCCGCCTCTTTGTCCAACATCTGCACACCACTGTCTCCTGCATTTTGTCTGGTTTTACATTTGTTCCTGGCAGGAGGGTAAGTCGGTCTCTACTACTCCATCAAGCCTGGCAGTGTAATTCCTGACTTCTGAGATTCGAAGAAACAAAATATCCATGAGATTTAAAATTGTGATGAATTAAGTTCATAGGAGAGAGGAAATGGGTTTTGATAGAGATATTTCTAATAAGTTGAAGTTCTATTTTGACAAGAAAATAAAATGTCTGCCTTGAGACCAGCAGAGCTTTCAGAAGTTTTCCCAAAAGACTTGTGGTGGGTCAATAGTAAAATTATCCTTTGTTCTGTAGAAGGCTTTGTCAAGACAGTATAGTCTTCATTTAATTCCAAGGGTTTTTTTATACATTGAATATCAATATTTTGGAAAGAAAACAGGTCAAGGAGATGACATCTCAATAAACAATGCCATGATCAGGATGATGGATTTATGTGCTTAAGCAAAAAGATGAAAAGCTTGGTTCTTGCCGCATACTTTAAAAAGTTAAGGCATCACCTGTTACAGCAAAAGAGATGTTGGCAAAACCAGTGATTCTCAAACATGATTTTGAGGTAATCCAAAGTGCAACAAATTATTTCAAAGAATGTATTGAAATTCTTTTCTTCAGATTGTAGAACTTAAAATTAATCAAACATTGATTTAAAAAAAAGAGAGAGATTGTCTAAATAATCCAGTAATTAAACTAGAGGTTGATTTTAAAGAACCAAAAGGGAGGGGGAATAATTTTCTCATTGCTGATTCCATTCAGTTAAATTTTAAATTTGTCCTCGATTTATGAAAGGGAAATGCATCTATAATAATAATGTAAAAACCACGTAGCTCTGGTTTTATCTATGGAAAGGGCACTTTTCTGAAGGGTGTGCTTTTCTTAACCCTAAGATTATAGCCTTCTGACAGAAAACACTGAAGTGCTTCTCAAGCTACTGAGTTCATTGTGACAGATTGCCAAGGGAAAAAAAAAAAAAGCTTATTTTCTTCTTGTCATTAATAGTTAATTGTTATTGCAGTTTCCCAGATGAGAGATGTGGGTTAGGGAAATCATATCCGTCCTTTCTAAAAATGCTGTGATATTATTAGAGGTGATCACGTGGCAGAAAAAATAAACCTATTCTTTGGGGGACTAAATGGAGTTGGCATATGGATTTTTCTTTCTCCCTTCTTTTAAAGCACTTTAGAGAGTCACTCACTTTCACAAGTAGTCCACCTGGGGTAGTAAATCAGTGTTAATGTTTCATAAAACCTTCATGTTCTGGAACAATTTACACTGATGTATCTCTAAAGCTTGCCTTTTGGAGGGCAACGTGGGTGCCCGTGGTAACGCGTCATACATTACCGAAATGTTCCTCTCACCAGCTCCACTGCCCGCGTCTCTTGTGCACTTACATTGGCATTTAGAACGACATATAACAGTACTGTGGGCTACTCTTCTCGTCTGACACCTCTGGCATGTTGTGGCCCCCAATCAGAGAGAAAAACAGAACAAAGGTGTCAGGAAGGTCAACTGGCAAAGAGAAGAAGCAGGATTTTAAACTGTCCTTAAAACATAATAGACAGACAAAGAGATTGTCTCTTTGACAATCCCTACCAACTGGACAGTGTATCTTCTAACGGGATCTTGACCAGAGTAAAGTGAGCTGAAATACTAAAGTGAAGTAATATTTTAAAAACAGGAAAATCTTGATGTAAGTATTAGTAAATGCTAAATGAAACTATTAAAACTTTGCTCTATTTGCTGCTTCACAATTAGGTGAAGTCTCTACTTTACAGGGCATTGTAATGGCTAATGAGTGCTTTAGCAGTAGAATTGAGCCTCATGTCCCCTGTTTACAGATTTTAACCTTGGGGAAGCCCTTGACCTCTCTGCTCTTCATCTGTAGTCTCTTCATGGGCACAGTGGACATGGCAATGGGACCTGCTGCATCAGGGTGCAGGAAAATTAAGTGAACTAGTGTACTCAAAACATTCGGTAAATGCTTGTTCTTGCTTTTAATAATCATAAATATCCAGCACAAGTTACATTTGTTTAAGTCATCTGGAATACACGATGCAAGTGGCCTGGAGACCCGAAGTGCCCAGGCTGGCAGGCTGAGGTTTCTGCTGTGTTTCGCGTGGAGGTCAACCTCTACCTAACAGATCGTTCAAGTGGGAGCACTTACTTAACAGCTGTAGCATTTACTTTTGCACGTTTTGTAAGCAGGGGTTTCCCTGCCCAAATCGCATAAGTTAATTAGAATGTGAATATTTTAACTTATTTAATCTTCCAGACTAGGAACATAACCTCTGTACTTCTTTTGCTCTTAAAGCTACCTGAAGAATTTCATACTTGGGGACATGTTCACTGAATTTCTGACGTGAAATCTAGACAAAGTGGAGATGCTGAGATCATATTTTGTAGGCACCTGTCAGTTCATAGTAGTGTCCCATGAAAATGCTATTTCAGACGAGCCTCTCCTGGTCAATATTGTGTCGGGTCAGAGACTACAGTTGTGTGCATCAAATGCAAATATCTAGCATCTCTGCTGAAGATACCACTTTTATCTTGTATTTTTATTGATATAAAGCTTTATTATAGTGAATCTTCATCTTCCCGTCCTCACTGTCACTGACAAATCACAGTGACACCGAAGGGCACACTGATGTTTTGTTGGATGCTTCATCACACATTCACTAATATGCATCACCCTTCGGAAGAACAATCAGTTAGACCCTAGTTAATGCTGACAAGATACACAGTTATGGAATTTCAATCAGGTCTGCTCTTCTTACCTAGGAGGTCTTAAAGCTAACTGGTTCGGAGAGCTTTTGTCTTTCTGTGACAGACAAACACATAATTATGCTATTCGTTAAGGAAAAAGAAATATGCACGAGTCTGAGATTTTCACTGTCATTTAAAATGCTGGATATTGTCTACCCATCGCATTCTAGTTCTAGTTGAGAAACTACTTAAATTCCAAGCACATTTATCAGAGAAATGTTTTCTCAGTAAGCATTTCCAGGCAACGTTAATTGTTGGTTTGGATTTCATACCTATATAGAAGAGCAGCTTTGTTGCATTAATTCAATATTCAAAAAAGTGGTCCTTTAAAACTTAAGTAATTGTTAAAAAATTAGATGGTCATTCTTGGGAGAACATATTCACTGATATGTCTGGTAAGGGGTTAATATCCAAAACTTAGGGATATTAGTACTTACAAATTCAACACCAAAAAAACAAACATCCCAATTAAAAACAGGACAAAGACCTGAATAGACACCACTTCTCCAAAGAGGACATGCAGATGGCCAATAGACATATGAAAAGATGCTCGATGTAACTAATCATCAGAGAAATGCAATTAAAACCACAATGAGATACCATCTCACACCTGTCAGAATGGCTATCATCAATAAATCAACAAACAAGTGCTGGTGAGGATGTGGAGAAAGGAGAATCCTTTTACATTGTTGGTGAGAATGCAGATTGGTTCAGCTACTGTGGAAAGCAGTGTAGAGATACCTCAAAAAATTAAAAATGTGACTGCTTTTGGACCCAATGATCCCACTTCTGAGAATATATTCGAAGGAACCCAAAACACTAATTTGAAAGAACATAAACACCATTATGTTCCTTTCAGCGTTATTTGCAATCACTAAGTTATGGAAGCAGCCCAAGTGTCCATCAGTAGAGGAGTGGATAAAACAACTATGGGGCCCTGGCTGGTGTAGCTCAGTGGGTTGAGCGCGGGCTGGGAACCAGACAGTCCCAGTTCAATTCCCAGTCAGGGCACATGCCTGGGTTGCGGGCCAGGTCCCCATGAGGGCCATGTGAGAGGCAACCATACATTGCTGTTTCTCTGTCTCCCTCCCTTCCCCTCTCTCTAAAAATAAAAAAATAAAAATAAAATCTAAAAAAAAAAAA
>PVJI01032831.1:0-11822 GCA_004026765.1 Micronycteris hirsuta
CCCCCGTCCTGAGAACACTCAGTTGGCACCTGCCACCAGGCCCCAGCGTTCAAAGCACAGACATTACTCATTTCATAGACACAGTACGTGTTTGGATTTGACAAAGCCCAAACTGGGGCAGGGGCTGTGGCAGGGCCAGCAGGATGGAAGAGACAGCGGGGAGGGGAGGTGGGCGGAATCTACGGCTACAGTTCTTCAGCCGCTTGGATGTGAGGAGTGACCACTCTGGGCCTTCAGTGGCCCCTGGGGGTGGGAGCCTTTCCTAAGCCCCAGTTGATGAGAAGAGCCCACCCCTGCTCCCCTTCCCCCCCAACCCCTGCCCCTTCCTCAGTCTCTGAAGTTGGAGCAATCAGGCTCGGTCACGGCGGCTGGTGCTGATGACCATTTCTCGGCGGAGATGCCCGCCAAAGCCGGTGGCCCTAGTCCTCGCCACCACAGAGAGCCAGCAAGGCCTTCATGAAGTCGCCGGAGGTGTCACCCTGGCAGAGGCAGGGGGAGAGGTGAGTAAGTGACAACAACCCTGACGGCCCCCCTGCCCCCCTCCCCCAGCCGCCCATTTTCCAGGAGTGATCTGTGCATGTGCAGATGTGTGTTTATCACGTCCCCTTTCCGCATGGACACGGACATGCACCGTGCACACTAGTCTGAACCACACTTTTCTGAATCAAGAGAAAATCCCAGACCCGCACACAGAGGACACAGAGCCCCCCTCCGCATGCTTTTTCATGGCTGCATTGTATTCCACCGCATGGACAGACCGTCCTTTCTTTAACAGTTCTCTGGGGAGGGTTCCACTCCCGTCACTATAAACAGTGCTGGCACAGACATTCTGTGCCTTTGGGAATATGTGTGGCCATGTCTGTCGGGTAAATTCCTACCCATAGAAATACCAAGTCCAAGGTGCACGTTTCACATCTGGGAATCTCCAATCTTCCCTTTAAAGGCGTGCGACCGAATCACCTCCCCACCATGCCTGTGTGACACTGCCCGGGAGGCTTGCCATCGTCTTGTCCACCGAGGACAACATCAACCTTCAAGGTATTAGCCAGCGTCGAAACAAGGAAACGGGCTCCACAGTGAAAACGGTCAATGCGAAAGGACCACATGTTCCGTGATTCCATTCCTGTGAAATGCCCAGAACACGCACATCCACCGAAACAGAGTGGCGGTGGTGGCCGAGGGCTGGGTGGACACAGGTGAACAGGGACGAGGGTTGCGGTGGTGCAACAGAAACGGTTCAGGCTGGGCTGTGTGTGCGCAACGGGTTCCATTTACTAACACCTTCTAAATTTCAGGGGAATTTTATGGCATGTGAATGATATGTCAATAAACATTTTTAAAAAGCAAAAAGAATGGCTCCTGTTTTATCTGGAAATCTGTAATTATAAACCTTTGCTCCCTCTGGAATTTATCTTGGTGTAAACAGGGAGGCAGGCCTTCCATTTAGCAATCCTGGTTGTCCTAAGAGGTAATTCATTGAGAAAACCACTGAGGGAATGAAAAAGACTTCAATTCTTCCGCTCAGGGACCCAACACCCAACCCCTTCCCCACTGACCTCCGGCCCCGCCCCTTACCTCAATGGCTTTGTGGAGAGACTTGTCGTATTTCTCAATGAACTCCCGCCGGACGTTGAGCAGGTCGATCTCACTCCGGGAGACCATGATCCTGGTGAGGGTCTTCTCATCTGTGCCAGCACCCTGCGGGGGAGGGGGGGCAGGCGTAGGGGAGACACAGGGCCATCAGGCAAGGACTAGGGGCTGTCCATCTGCCTCTCTCCCCTTTCCCTCGGAAACCAGGGTGGGATATTCTGCCTCCGTTTGCCACAAACAGTCCCGCCCCAAACTTCCCTGGGCCTCGGATGGGCCAGGCAGGCAGGAGCGGCTTGTGTGAGTTGAAGTGTGGGCCCCTAAATTCAAGTCCGCCTGGAACCTCACAAAGTGACCTAATTTGGAAATAGAGTCTGCACATGTAATTAGTCGCAGTCCTCCTGGGTTAGGGTTGGCCCCAGATCCAACGACCTGTGACCTTGTCAGAAGAGGACCCCTGGATGTGTACACAGAGAAGGCAGAGACTAGAGGGGTGCACCCACATGCCAGGAAACAGCAGGGCTCCTGGTACTACAGATGCTAAGAGAGGCCCCCTCAGAGCCTCTGGAAGAAACCAATCCTGCCAGCACCTTTGTTTTGCACTTCCGGCCTCTAGAACCGTGAGAGAATAAATCCTGCGGTCACTCGGTTTGTGGCCGTTTGTCACGGTGGCGCTGGGAAACTAGAATGGGGCACAAGGAGCAGGCACAGGACGGATGTGGAGTGTGGGCTGCTGGAGCCCACCTCCGCCCCCAGGGAGCTCGGGTCACCAGCACAGGAGGCAGAGCTGGCATGTGGTGAGCGCGCGGTAAATGGCTGTCACGTGCGGGGATTGCAGGCTAAGGGGGGTCTCCGGCTTGCTCCCACTAGGAAGGCTGCCTCGACTCGGGCAGCAGCGGGGGCTGCACTTGTGGGCTGAGAGTGTGGCCAGTGTGGCCTGGTTTTCAGGAAGCCAAGGCCAGTCCCAGAGCTGAGCACTTGTTACCTTCTGTGACCATGAGTCACAGGAGGCAGCGTGTCACCTGCTGGAATGTGAGCTTTGACGGAGCAGAGACTGTGTCCCTCTTGCCCAGCTCTGGGTCTCCAGGGCAAGTCCCTTGACCTCGCCTGTGGGACTAGACCATTCTTTCTGCTGGGGACCTTTCCTGTGCGCTGTGGGCTGTGAGCAGAATCCCTGCCCTTGACTCACCGGGTGCAAGCAGCTGCCACTCCCCAAGCTGTGACAACCAAAATGTGTCCAAACACTGCCAAATGCGCCCTAGGGGGCAAAGCCACCCACCACCCCAGGCTGAGAATGACAATCCTAGAGCCAGACACAGGACAGATGCTGGTGGGTATCAAACGGGGGACACGGCTGTCACAGTGCCGACCTGAGGGGTGGCAGAGTGCTGGAGGGGAAAGGGACAAATGAGCCGGTCTTACCTTCATGGACTTGTAAAGTTTGTCAGCAAAGAAGAGAGGCTTGTTCTTGACACTTTGAACTGGCCGGAAGGGAAGAGGTATACAGGGACCTTGGTCAGAGCAGTTGTGCCCAGACTCTGGGTGGGGACTTCTCCCACCTCCTCTCCCCCACACCTGGGCCTCCAGGTCATGGCCAAACCCAGGGTCATACTCAGGGCCTGACTCACTCACTCCCCCATCCCGATGCTGCCTCCTCTGGCTGGTTAGCTGAGGTGTTGCAGCTTGCCACAGTGAGTAGAGGACTCAAAGGGAGGCAACCCCCATGAACCCAAGGCACAGAGCCTCAGACTTCTAAGGGCAGGAAGGTCACCGGAGAATTTGCTTAAAACTCAAGTGTTAGGCCTTGGCTGGGGTGGCTCAGTGGATTAAGCGCCAGCTTGCGAACCAAAAGGTCACTGGTTCGATTCCCGCTCAGGGCACATGACCTGGACCAAAGACCGGTCATGTGCCCTGAGCGGGAATCGAACCAGTGACCTTTTGGTTCGCAAGCTGGCGCTTAATCCACTGAGCCAGCATGCAAGAGGTAACCAATCGATGTTTCTCTCCCTTTCTTTCTCCCTCCCTTCCCATCTATCTAAAAAGAAATACATAAAATATTTAAAAAATTTAAAATAAAACACAGGTGTTAGGCTTTACCCTAGGGACTCAGATTCCAGGAATACTTCGAGCAGCAGCTCTCAGAGCCTGGCTCCTGGAGAGCTGCATCAGCACCATCTGGGGACTTGGCAGAGATGCAAACTCTCATGCCCCGCCCGCCCCCTCCGGTGCGCTAGAGCTGCAGCCCTGAAGGCAGGTGACCACTCTGCCTGGGACAGTCCTGGTGCCCCCCCTGACCCGACAGTGCCTGCCTGGCTGTGCCAACCACCCCTTGTTCAAGGCCTGGGGGTCTCTGGCCCTCAGCAGCTGATGGAGTTCAAGGTTCTAGAGCCAACATGGGGGTGTCTCAGCTTAAGGAGGGGGAATCAGACGCCAGTCCCAGAAAGCCGGAACGACTCTGGATAGAAGCATTTCCATGAGGAGGGCAGGAGGCACAGAGGCTGTGCACCCCAGGGGCACAGTCACAAGAGACGGCTCGGGAACCCGTGGGAACGACTGCATCACACACCAGCCTGCCAAGCTCCTTGTGCGGTTCGCTACCGCCTTCCCACACATCCCAAGCTCCTTGGCCTGAAAGTCAAAGCTCCTACCTCCCTTTGCTCCCCTTTCTCCAAACACTGCGAATTCCTTTGTGGCTCTGTCCTCCTTGGATGGAGGAGTTTCCCATCTGCCCTCCACTGCTTCACCTTCCCAAATCCCAGCCCCAGCCTGCAAGGCTGTACTTTGACAAGCATGTCCCTAAGTTGTCTCATCTCCTCCAAGAAGCCTGCCCTGACTCCAGGCCCAGGACTGAGTCAATCCAGTTAAGGAGCAGACCTGGCAGAAACTTGCATCCTCAGCAACCAACCCAGAAACCTAAAGCCTGCCTCAGAGGACCCTGGGGCCTGCCGTGGATGGAGTGATGTGGAGTGTGTGTGCACCCCGGTCCTGAAGGACACTGAACCCCTACCCAGCCCCCCTGGTTTCCTCCCCAGGGGGAGCTGCTTCCTGTTCCTGTCCTGCAGCCTAGAACTAGTCCTCATGTCACCCCACCAATCCCACATTGGCATGTCCCCTGGGGCCAGCACGTGGCAGTGCTGATTTTCCAGTACTAGTAGCTGCCACAGCCATTGTTCAGGGACTCTGGCCATGTTCTCAATGCCCCCAATCCTTGCCCTTGACCTCTAGCCCCTTCCTTTGGTCCCCGCCAGTTACCAATGGCCACAAACGCATCTCTGACATCCCCGGACATTTCCTTCTTGATGACATGCTCCACATCATAGTTGGTCATCTTGATGAACTCCTGGAAGACTGGTACCAAGAGAAGCCCCAGAGGTGGGGGGTGAGCTTCAGTTCACAGGGAGAGGGGAGATCACCCCTGTCCCGCCCACCCAGCTCCTCCCACAGGCTGTGCCTGGCAAAGTGGAAAGGGGCAGCAGGTACAGCTGTGCCCAGGCACAATCGCTGTGGGAGGGAAGTTCTGACCTCAGGCTGCCCTGGGCTCAGAGCCTAATCCATGTCAAATCAGGCACTGCTCCAGGGCCCTGGTCAAGTTCTAGGAACCTGGGCTGGGGCAGTAAATGAGCATGGGTCCCAGTCACTGCTCTGCAACTCACTGAATGACCTTGGAAGACCCCCTCCTCATTTTGGGGCCACCCCTTCCTCCTGTGTCGAGTTGGGATAGAGACTACTCTAAGTACTCACAATAATAACACTAAGGAAGTTACTATGTGCCAGGCATTGTGCTAAGTGCTCTTCCTGAATTATAGTTTCTACATCTTCACAGCAATCACGTGTGGTAGAACTAAAACCCCAGATTAGAGCTAAGGGACTTAAGATACAGACATTCCCCAACTGGCCCAGGGCTTCAGGGCTGGCAGTGGGAGACTGGAACCGAGACGGCACAGCTCCTGGGTTTCTTCTTTTAGCCACTACGCTAAAGCACTTTACGAATTTTACTGACGAGTGCCAGGCAGATGCATGCTTAAAGGTCTTAGTGGAAAGGACGCTTCATGGTCACCCCATGTCAGGGCCACTGCATTCAGGTGTGCCTGTGGCTCGAAGACCAGTATGTGGTCCTTGTTTCATCGCCACCCCTCACTGCCTTGCTCTTGACAGACATCCCAGTGGGTCATGACACAGAACCTCTGAATCCTTCTCAACACAGAATCGCAGGCGGCCACCACCAACCCATCAGGCCGGCTGGCTGTGGGGGTGAAAGCCACCTGCTTTCCCTCATCCCAGGCAGCCTGCCTGCTTCCCTAAGGAGGTGGAAGGAGTTGGCCCAAGGCTGAAGGACACCAGAGCTAGACCCCGGGGCAACCTGTCCCAATCAGCCACCATACTCCGTTGATGGGGGAAGGAGTGGGTGGGCGGGCAATCGGATCCTCTGGTTGCAAAGCTGACATATTCTCAACCGATGTGAGAGTCTTCCCACTGAACTGAAAGGGGAGGGCTGAGGCCTCACCTCTCCGGAGGTGCGCGTAGCTCCGTGTACACAGGACGGTCATGAACCGTGTCTCCATGGAAGCTTTGTCTCCACCGCTGGATGTGTCGGCTATTTCCTGCGAGCCCAGGCGGGGGCAAGGATTTGGGAGGGGAGACACGAGGAAGCCATGGTTATCACACACTTCCATGTCTTTGCCCAGCCCAAGGACAGGTAGAAGTTGCCCTGCCCCCACCACCCGGGGACACTGACAATGGCCCCTTCTTCCTTCCTTCCTTCCTTCCTCGGCCTCAACCCCCTGCAGTTCCCAGGAACCCTGAGGATGGACACAGGAGCACTGCGCCTCACGCCGCAGGACGGTGACCTGGGGAGGGGCAAACAGGCACTGGGCGTGGGGGAGCTGGGCAGCGTGTCTGTGCACACGGGCAAGGAAAAATGGCCTAGCCGGTGTTTCCCCAAGTGTTAGCAACACCACACGTATTTGAACACATCACGTATGTGCTTCCACAATGATCTTCCAGCCAGCTACCAGTTCTGTTTGCACTGACTTTAAATGTCCCTTTAAATTTCCCACGGGAAGGGAGTGGCGAAAGTTCGGGAAACACTCGCCTGGCCCGTTTTCACCCAGTGGGGTTCTTAGAGCAGAGGGAGAGAGAGAAGCCATGGGACGAACCCTAGATCACTGCCTGGCTCTGCCCCGCTCAGCCCCACCCAGAAGCAGAGCCAGAATCAGACCCACTCAGAGGTCTTAAAATCCACAGGGATACCAAGACACTCACCAAGATCTCAGCCGCCACCTGAGAGCAGGGAGGAGAGAGAGGGGGAGGCAAGAGTCAGAGGTGGGCCCAGAGAGGGAGGCTCTGGGGTACAGGGGGGAGGGGCCCAGCTCAGGGCAGCCCCCAGGGGACAGGGACCACAACGGGAGCAGGGAGCAGAGAAAACACCTTTTCCTGACCTTTGGGCTAGAGCTCGACATGAGGATAGGCCTGGGAATTAATTACAAAAATGTCCACCCGAGGAGTAAGGGGGTGACACAGGACAGGGCACTCTGTCCTTCATCGTCTTGGGCGACCTAGGGTGATGCCTAGTGTGCTCACCTCCGAGGTCACTGAGGAGCCAGAATGTGAGAGGTGCTGAGGTCCCTACGCCCCACACCACTCTCAGAGTTGGAGGGTCCTCAGGAGACCTGTCATGGAACCCCCTCAGGTGACAGACAGGACAGGAGAGCTGAGGCCTGGAGGGGAGGGGACTAATGAGGGGCACAGAGCCAATCAGGTGGGAGGAGGCCAGAGGTTCAGTCATTTTCCAAGGGTCCGTTTTAATCGCTGTCTTACCCCAAGCACAAACTTTTGTTGGGACACGATTTTGTCAGGCGAACACTGTGACTTGGAGTGCCTGGGGACGACATATGGCCAGCCCTGTGCACCCCAGAATGACTTTCGACTTTGCTTATGTCCCTGAAACTCTGCCGACCACTTTACTCTACTGGACAGGCTAAAGCCATCCTCTTCCTAAACTTCCCAATAGCTTTACGCTCTAGAAAACGCCTTTTCATTTTATAAGTTGGCGACGTCTATCGAAATTTAAAATGCACATGCCATTGGATCGGGCAGTGTGCAGCTGGGCTCTGCCTCGCAGACACACCGGCAAAGCCTTCCGCGATGTGACGGGTTCACTGTAGCCGTCTCTGTAAGGCAGAAAAACTGGAAACCGCTAACAGACGGCTTGTTAAACAGGCTACGTATGGTTCACCCCATACTGAAAATAACATCCGCGCGGCCATTAAGAAGAATGAAGGAGAGTCTCCATTTAAATTAAACAAAAGAGTAACGGGTAGCATAACAGTGTATAACTGTGTGCAACAGAGTTCCTTTTATCTAGCTAGGGAAAGAAGAATGCCAGCTTTTGCATTTTATTTTTCTTGAAATTTTGTTTCTATTTTCTCCATATGGAAATATGTTATTTTTACTTTTTATTTTAATGTCAAATCGGAGTTTCAGGCCTACTGGGGTTATGGAATGCTTCTGGTTTTCATTTGTAATTTTCTGCATTAAAACCAACCTAGCTGAATCCTGAGGACATCACGCTACATGAAATGAGCCAGTTGCAAAAGGACAGATACTGTGTGATGGCGGGAGCCCAAGAGCAGGGACACTCAGAGACAGGAAGCACAGAGGCGGTGGCCAGGGGCTGGGACGCGGGATTGGACGGTCACTGCTGGATGGGCGTAGAGCTGCGGTTTATGATGGAAGAACTCAGCGGGTGGATGACGGTGGTGGCTGGACAGTGATGTGAATGTGCCCAATGGCCCTGAACTGTCCACTCAAAAACGGTTAAGAGGGTGAAATTTGTGTTACATGATATATTTTTTATAAACGTTGTTAATGTACATTTTACCACAATCTTTAACATAACTATGCTAAAAAATGCCTAGTAATTTTTTTAAAGAGGGAGGTGTTTTAAAAATTGAACAAAAAATAATTAAGGCATCTTCCCTGGCTAGTGTAGCTCAGTGGATTGAGCGCGGGTTGGGAACCAAAGGGTCCCGGTTCGATTCCCAGTCAGGGCACATGCCTGGGTTGCAGGCCAGGTCCTCAGTGAGGGCCATGTGAGAGGCAAAAATACATTGCTGTTTCTCTCCCTCTCTTTCTCCCTCCCTTCTCCTTTCTCTAAAAATAAATAAATAAAATCTTAAAAAAAAAAAGGCATCAACCTTTTCCATTTTCTTGGGTCAGTGAACCCACGTGTCTTTAAAATAATAATATTTGTAGTATGGAAACCACAGGGGGCTACTAAAATAACTTTCCAGAGAGTCCACACAAAAGTTTTTTCTTATGAGCTCGGCTACTTGCAAAAATTAACCCGGGCTGTCCCTCCAAAGGTTAAACGTAGTTTTATCCACTCCTAGACATAAACTCAAAAGAAATGAAAACGGACATGCGCACAAAAGCTTGTAGACAAATGTTTACAGCAAGCAGCAGTATTCATAATAGCTCAAAAGTGCACCCAAAATCCTATTAGCTGATGCATGGATTTTTAAAAAGTGAGATATTCATAATGAAATACTATTTAACAACAGAAAAAAATGAAGGCGGATATATGGCATAATACGGACGCACTGTGAACGTATTATACTAAGTGAGAGAAACCAGGCGCAGAAGAGCACAGACAACACGCCTCCATCTGTGTGAAGCGCCAGAGCAGGCGCGTCTGCAGAGACGGAGGGCAGATCGGCGGCTGCCTGGCGCCGCGGCGCCGGGCGGAGATGAGGAGGAACTGAAGTACCACAGGGTTTCTCTGGGGGATGATGAAATGTTCTAGCTCGATAGTGGCAGTGGCTCTGCAAGGCTGTGCAGACACTGAAAACCACGCAATGTACACTTTAGATGGGCCAGTGTATGGTGTATGAATTATAGCTCCATAAAGCTGTTGTATTAAAAGATAATCGAAGGACTGAGTTATCTACAGCTGGCCATGATTTTCATTTCACTCTGGGTCTGTGATGAGATTATCCATATTATGCATTGCTCGAACCGGAACACTCAGCCAAAGGGAAGCTGTTAGCAACTACTGTGGGGCAAGAGGCGAACAGCGACCGTGTCACCCATTCGCAACAGCCCGCACTTCCTGGAGCTGGAGGGGCGCCAGGCGCCCAGGGCGAGGGTGTGGAAAGGAGGGGTCAACGCACACGGCGGAGTACTGATGTGCGTTATCCAGATGGCTCTGCGAACCAAATGCCTTCACGTTTTGGATACGTTTCCCGTCAGCATGCCCATTTCACCTCCAGAAATCGATTCAAAGGAAAAAGCATGCCTGTGATAAAAGGGCTGGTCACTAGGAGGAGGGCTGGTTAAGTCAAGTTTGGTAAATTCTTAAATTGAATAGTTTATAGCCATTAAATGGTGCTGATTTTTTAAAAAATAATATGTAATGGTTTTAACAGAATATTAATCCTTAACTATTATAAATCAGGGATGCCGTATATAAATGACAACTAGAATGATCTATTCTAAAATACTAACAATGGTTATTACTAGCAGGTTCTGGATTTTTTTCTTGTCCTTATTTTCTAAAGTTTCTACAAATGATACGTGTTACTTTTCCAGTTATAAGAAAACGAGCCCACACTAAGATCAGGGGCGAGCAGCTGTGAATCTGGAAAGGCAGCTGAGCTGGGCAGGGCCCTGGCTTCTCTGGTTGCTTTCACCCAGGTTCTCTCTCACCCTTTCTCGGCTGTAAAGGCTGCCAGCAAGGTTCACCACCGCCCCCTGCTGGTAGCAAGTGGAAGCACGGCCTCATAGGTAGACCTGGCATTAGGCGAAAGCATTGGGATGGGAGATGGATTTGGGATGAGCTTTTTAAGCCAGGTTCAGAGACCCTCAGCAACACAATAGGGTCACTCTGTTGCATGAGTGAATGAAATGCAGCCTCAAACAGCCACTCTAGGGGGCTGGGTTCCCAGGCTGGCCCCCACCCCAAACACCCATCATGCAGCTGGAATACCCATGAATGGAACCCGGCAGCTCCTGACAGCTGAATACCAAACCAGGGGCTGGACAGCTGGACACCTGGTTTGGAGGCTGCAGGGAAATAACTATACTGGGTCTTTGAGGATATTAGATAGTATTAAGTATGGGCTTTGGAGTCAGGCAGGTCTGAGTTCAAATCATACTATGGGCACTTAGAAATTGCACCCTTGGGTATGTGAGGAGCTTCATTCACCTCCAGTTAAAGACAAGGGGGATGGCTTAACAAAGTATAAAACAGACTTAGCATCATGCTCAGTACGTAGTAAGTACTGTTGGTTTTATAATTGTCCGGTTCCAGCCAAGGATCCTTCCAGCTCAGATGCCCGGGTAGCAGTCCGCACCTCTGTTGGTGGAACTGGGAACAGAGCCGGTGCCCTGACTCCTCCTAATCCATCAGAGCCCTTCCCAACCAACCAACCCTGACAGTGCAGAGGGCCTGACAGACCCTGGACCCGCAGGCTGTGGTATCAATGCCCAACTCCTGGACCTGGAGTGCTCGGGGGACTGGGGATGACTCAGGCGGAAGGGACAGAGACCTGGACCTGGGCCAGGCCTCTAAGTGCTGGGAGCAAGGCACAGGCGAGGGGGACAGTGCAGAGGGCCTCAGCAGGACTGCCCAGCCATAGGGACACTTAGGGACAAAGGATTTGGGACTGTCCAGCTTCCATGAGAAGCCATGTCCAGACCTCAAGCTCCCCAGCCTTAGAAGCAAGGCAGAAGCAGAGAAGCCAAGAGACCCTAGAGAACCCCTGACCCCTTATTCAGTCAGTAACAACTATATATTGAGTCCTGGTCACGTGCCACTTCAGACACATCGGTGAGCAAATATGCCAGTCCTTGATAAACTCCCTTTCTAGGTTCTCCCAGGATATGACCTTCACTCACTGCCATTTCATAGAGAATCTGGGAGCTGCAGCACTCACACCCCCTTCCCAGCAAACCCCCAGACCTTCCCTCTGGGTGAGTTTCACCCAGGCTACTGATTTGCTGTGTGACTTTCAGAAGTCACTCATCCTCTCTGGGTCTCTGTTTTCCCACAGTAACATGAGGAGTTTGACCTGCATGATCCATAGTCCCTTCCAGCTCTGAAGGTCTGGGGCCCTCAGCCTAACTCTTCACACAGGAAACACCAGTAAAGCCAGCATTGCCTTCTTGAACATCATCTGAGAGCCCTGAGAACCTTCCAAGTCTCACTTCTAAGGGTGGGAAGTGCAAGGGGCACA
>PVJI01032832.1:0-11814 GCA_004026765.1 Micronycteris hirsuta
GAACTGACAGTAGCCAGAGAGAAGGGGAGAGAGAGATAATAGGAGAAAGAAGGGGAAGGATCATCAAGGAACATGTATAAAGGACCCATGGACAAAGCCAACAGAGGAGTAGGACTGAGGGTGGGAGGTGGGGGTGGGTGGGGCAGGAGAGAGTGGTGGGGGAAATGGGGACAACTATAGTAGAACAACAATAAAAATATGGACAAATCTTACCCAAAGCAATATAGATAAACCACACAAACAAAATGATGAGCAGAAGTAGCTAGTACATTCTCTATGCTTCCATTTAAATGAAGTTTGAGAACTAGAAAAATTGATCTGGCGTAATAGAACCCTATAACTGCTGGAAATGTTTTATATCTTGATTTGTGTGGTGGTTACACAGGCATTTACATATGTAAGAATTCACTGAGCTCTACACTAAAGATTTGTACACTTCATTGTATGTAAAATTGTATCTCAATATAAAATTAAATTAAAAAACATAAAAAAAGTAAAATCCTAAAGACTCCAAAAAAAAATAAAAACTATTACAAACAATAAACAAATACAGTAAAGCTTCAGGGTACAAAATAAAGAACAAAAATCCATTGCATTCCTATATACTGACAATGAAATTTCAGAAAATTAAAAAAAATATTCCTTTTGCAATTGTAACAAAAAGAACAAAATACCTGGTGCTCTGGCTGGAGTGGCTCAGTGGATGGAGCACTGGCCTGTGAACCAAAAGGTCACTGGTTCAATTCCCAGGCAGGGCACATGTCTGGGCTATGGGCCAGGTCCCAGTTGAGGGCGTGCAGGAGGGAACCACACATTGGTGTTTCCCTCCCTCTATTTCTCCCTCCTTTTCCCTCTCTCTAAAGATAAATAGATAAATAAATAAATGAAGAAGTAAACTTTTTAAAAAAGAATAAAATACCTAGAAATAAACTTAACAAAGGATGTGAATGACCTATACATTGGAATAATATACTATTAAAAGAGATTGAAGAAGATACAAAAAATGGAAAGATATTTCATGTTCATGGATTGAAAGAATCAGTGCAGCTAAAATGGCCATATTACCCAAAGCAATATAAAGATTTAATGCAATCCCCCATCAAAATCCCAATGGCATGGCATTTTTTTTTTTAAGAATAGGACAAGAAAATTATCAGATTTGTATGGAGTCACAAAAGATCCCAAGTAGCCAAAGCAATCCTGAGGGGGAAAAAAAGAACAAAGCCAGAGGTATCAAACTCTTTGACTTCAAATTAAATTACAAAGACATTTTTTAAAGGGGGTAGGGGGTATAGGGGGAAGAATTGGGACAACTGTAATAGCGTTAACCATTTTTTAAAAAGCATTTAGGAGCCTGGCTGGTGTAGCTCAGTGGATTGAGCACGGGCTGGGAACCAGAGGGTCCCGGTTCGATTCCCAGTCGGGGCACAGACCTGGGTTATGGGCCAGGTCCACAATGAGGACCATGTGAGAGGCAACCATACATTGCTCTTTCTCCCTCCCTTCTCCTCTCTCTGAAAATAAATAAATAAAATCTTAGGAAACATCCTTCCCATTAAGCAGACCTCTTAACGGAAGACACTAAAGAGGCATGACTTACGAAATGTGTCCTATAACCTCTGGACTCCAGACCTGCTCTCTAAGTCTTTCATTGTTACTGAGCCACATTTTATCACCTCAGGAATTGACCCAAGAGCCTCAGGTCATTCACTCGGTTCTAAGATTTTCACAAATGTATTTCTCTTTACCTACTAGAGAAGTTCTTAAATAGTTTAAAATAAGTTTCCCCAGAGATTTGCCCAGCTATGGTTCTCATTAACTAAATTATGGAGGTCAGGGGAGAGAACTTTATCTCTTTTGCAGTGAAACTTTGAGGCTTCAGCTCAGTATCTTAACCTGGAAAAGGCTGTGCTGTGGCACTGAAATGTATCAATAGGAACTGGTATGTTAAAAAGAGTAATTAAAAAGAATAATGGGGGGATGGGGACAACTGTAATTGAACAACAATAAAAACATCAAAAAAATAAAAATTTTTTAAATTAGAAAAAGAAAAAGAAAAATTAACACAAGTGTCTATATTTTTTAAATGTTACTCTGCTCAAAATATGTTAGTAGACAACAATTCTTAAGTTTATATGAAAGAAATCATCATTTTGGTACAATGTAACACAATTACTTTTAATATTAAAGTCATGAGCAGTAAATATTCTATATCACCTGTTCTCTCATTCCATAACAAATGGGTAACAAATGTCAGAACTTTGTTCAATTTTGTCCTAATTTGTCCAGAAATTTGGACAAATGTGTGACATTTTATGCATAACTTTTATTTTTATAGGTCTATACTAGATATATTAGAGGACACTTTGAAAACATAAAGAATCCACAGACCCTTCCTGTTTGTACAGAATAAAATAAGCATTTCTCAGAACTCCTAGAATAAGGCACAGGGGTAAAGACTGTTACCACTGACCTGCCCTGAGCACTCCCCATGTACTTTAAACGCTTTCTATGTACTTTACAGGGCAGCAGCTCACCAACACATTCGCCCTCACAGTAATCTTGTCTGGTGAATACTGGAGGCTGCTACCCCGAGCGGCTGATAAACTTGTCCAAAACCATTCTCTGTTAAGTATGATTTGAGAGGCTAGCTCTAAAATGAAGATTTTATTTTAGTTAACAGAGTTTTAAAATTGTACCCATTATCAACAAAGTTGGCAGATGCAAGGATACTCAAGTGAAATGGGTCAGATGAGAATAGCAGTTGGATCTGACTGGCTGTACTGTCCTCAGTCAGGCATTTCAACCATTTCATTGCCAAAGGTACTAGTGAGATTGTATCTGAATTAAAAGAAATTATATTCACACTCTTCTCTCAGCTCATCAGCACACACCTGGAGTATCATACTCATTGCTGAATGCTACATATATGAGCAAAGTAAGTCTGCTCAGGTTAGAGTGACCAGGATGGTGAGGAGACATGAAATTGGGTCACACGGAAAATGTGTGACTAGGAGAGGTTAGCCTAAGGAAAAGAAGGTTTAGAAAAAACATGAGTGTCACCCTCAAATGGGATGTCCTGTATAAGATGGTGTTATAGCCTTAATGTTTGTATTCCCCCAAAATTCATTTGTTGAAATCTAATCCCCAATGTGACAGTATTTGGAAATGGGGCTTTGGGCAACTAATTCCTGAATGGAATTAGTGACCTTATAAGAAGAGGCTAGAGAGCTAGCAAGCTCCCTCTAGCATATAAGTACATAAGAAAATAACTGTCTGTCAGCCAGGAAATGGGAAATAGACTACATCAAGACTGAAGGGATTCAATTATCCAATAAGCATTTGTGCTATGTGACCTTCACTATACCCTCCATCCTTACATTTTATGATTCTATGACCCTCTATTTAGAATGGAAGACCAGAAGCCTTAGGATGAAAAACAGGAAAAAAGGACCAAAGCAAAGAATTCCTTTAGGTTTACTTGTCTTAGGAAATTTTGAGGTCAGAATCTTGAGAGGGTGAATTCTGATTGACATTAACCTACTTTGGGTGGGGACTGGGGTAAAAAACACAGATTGTTCTTCAGTATAAATATTAGCCAGTGTATTATTCAAATGCTGTTTGTTCCTTTACTATATAGCTTTACAAAGAGGTTGAGACTATGATCCGATTGTACAGGAAAGCTGCAGCAGCAAATAAAGTCTTTTCGTATCAGATGAAGGTATGTTATGATGGTGGGAAGGTAAAAGCAAGTGACTTGACTAAAGAAGAAATGGTCAAAGGTGGTATTGTTTTCCCTAATTACAACTCCACACAAGCATTTTATTTTTTTAAAATAAAGCTTATGCTTTATATTATACATGTAACTTAACTTCATTTTGAAAGATTTCAAAGATAAAAACAAGTAGATAGAAAGTTAATGAAACAAAACAAAATATAGTATTATCACCCACTTTCAAAGGTACCAGCGGTCCTACTAGAGACAATCTGATTTCCAGAAAAAGAATTTTAGACTCAATTCAGGTACTAGTAGTGAGAGCGACCAAATGTGTTTATCAAAGTATTTGTTCACTGAGTGAAAATTGTTCAATACTTAAATGTACCAAATATGCAGTGATAAGCAAAGATCATGTTACCCCCCCATCAAGTTTTCATTTCGAAGGAAGAAACACAGTTAAAAAGTATTCAGCATTCATTGAATGAATGTATGAACGAATGAATGAATGAAACGTTTATAACACAATAGAAATGACCCAACTTCTTCTGTTTTAGCTTAGGTTAAATGAAAATTGCCAATCAGAACCAATGACTACAGGCTGTGTCTTAGTTTATATAAACAGCTGGGACATAAAAGTGGCATGCATAATTAAAATCCAAAAATCAAATGAAAAACCACTCCTCTGCTCCCTACCAAGACATTTTACAGTATTATTTGTAGAGCAGGAATACAAATTGCTATGTATTTTACTTAATCTCATTTCCCTTTACCTAACTCATTTTAACTACTAGTGGGAAAAAACCAAAAGACCAAACTAGGAGTTCATAGAGCAAACGGAAAAGAAAATAGCTGAAATGATGTAAATATTTAAACAGCCTCTCGATAGTCAAAACACTTATTTGTAGCAAACGGCTTTTGGGGAGGTTATAATGCCATAGACACAAGATGTATTGTGAGTACACAAAAACGTCATTTTTCCAGTACAGGGGAGTAAAATCTCGAGCAGCACCGTACAGCTGCTGTGCAACGTACACATGAGTGTACACACACTATTAGCGCTCAACATGTGTCACTGACTGACAGTACCAGCATCAAAGCAAATTTCTTTTCACCCCCTTTTTAAAATTTAATCTGTATTGTATTTTTTCCATTACTATTTAGTCCCCTTACATCCCCCTCTCCCCTGCAATCACCACACTGTTGTCCATGTCCATGAGTCCTTTTTCCTTTTTGCTCCATTTCTCAACTCCCTAACCTCTCCGCCACCCCACCAAATAGCTGTCTACTGCTCTCTATCTATGAGTCTACCTCGGTTTTGTTTGTTAGTTCAGTTTGTTCATTTGATTCCATATATGGGTGAAATCATGTGGTATTTGTCTTTCTCTGACTGATTTATTTCATTTAGCATAATGTTCTCCAGGTCCATCCATACTGTTGCAAAGGGTAAAATTTTTGTTCCTTTTTACAGCCAAGTAGTATTCCATTGTGTAAATGTCCCATAGTTGTTTTATTCATTCATCTATTGATGGGCACTTGGTTTGCTTCCATATCTTGGTGATTGTAAATAACACTGCAATGAACATAGGGGTGCTTATGTTCTTTCAAATTAGTGTTTTGGGTTCCTCTGGCTATATTCTCAGAAGTGGGATTGCTGGGTCAAAAGGCAGATCCATTTTTTAATTTTTTGAAGTATCTCCGTATGCTTTCCAGAGAGGCTGCACCAGTCTGCCTTCCCACCAGCAGTGCACAAGCATTCTTCCTTCTCACATCTTTGCCAGCATTTGTCATTTGTAGATTTATGATGGCCATTCTGACAGGTGTGAGATGGCATCCCATTGTGGTTTTAATTTGCATCTCTCTGATGATTAGTAACATTGAGCATCTTTTCATATGTCTATTGGCCATCTGCGTGACCTCTTTGGAGAAGACTCTATTCAGGTCCTTTGACCAATTTGTAATTTGGTTGCTTCCTTTTTAAAAGTTTTAAGCTTACAATAATTCAAGGATTACCTGCTGGTTTCACGTGAGAGATTGGAAAAACTGCCTTTCACCCAGCAAACCCAACATTATAAGAAATGCCACCAGTTTTAATTTTATCCCCTTGGGTTAAGCATTCTCTAACACCCTTGCCACACTGTTGCAGGGGTTCAGAGAGGCTGAGTATAGAACCTCCATTTAGGAGCACTCAGTGTGAATTTAGTGCTCCTGGTGCATGATTCTAATGCTAACTTAAGGAAATGTTAACTTAAGAGAATTTTATTAAATTAATAAACAGGTGAAATTAAGAACAGTCTAACAATAGCCAGGGGGGAGGGGGAGGGGACAAGTGGGAGAAGGGTTTTCAGGAATCACGGTAGAGGACACATGGACAGAACTAAGGGGGAGCAGGGAGGCTGGGGAGGGGGGTGGGGTTGCAGGGGGAGGGAGGAGGGGAAGGAAGAGGATGCAAATAACTGTAATTGAACAACAATAAAGTAATTATTAAAAAATAAATAAATAAATAAATAAAAATAAATTAATAAACAGGTCATCGGACTGAGAGTGAAACAGAGAGGGTACACGGGACGCTCTCTAGGTAAGGCAGGCAGGAGAATCTCTTCCCAATCTGTCTGGAATTGGCTATAGAACAGGACAGTGACTGAGTCCTGGCAAGGAGAAGGAAGCTAAAGACATGCAACTGCTGAAACAATTATGTTCTAACCATTAGATAAAAAGAACTGTCTTAATGTGTCAAAACAGATGTTTTGAAATACAACTTCTAATTACTTTAGACTTCATTTAATCATTCCTTTTTTTTTCCCCCATTCTTTAAATTCTTTGCCTTGGCCATTGTGTCTCGGGAAAAATTAATACTATCCAAATATTCATTACTTAATACAATTCATTAGATTATTTACTTCTAATGCATTCTACTTTTTAAATTTTCTCTTTTCTAAAATAAACTTTTTTTTCTTCTTAATATGCTGTCCCTCTACAAAAAGTTAGTATAATTTCAGTATTTTTCCAGTTCCCTAAGACTACTTGAATGTATTGTTAAATGTTTTAAATATTTGCATAATAACCTTTGTTTTGTTTCTCAATAATCTCACACTATTCACAAGGTATTAAAAAGCCAGACAAAGTGATATACTAAAAGCTTTTTAATTCAACATGTTGAAGAAAACAGAAGTGTTGAATTATTAAGAATTAAATAAAGATAAGAACTAATAAACTTTCTTCAAAGAAATTCCCCAGCATCAGTTCTAATGTTTTCCCTTCAAACACTAAAAATGAATCCTATAAGGTAGAAACTATTATAGTCTCCCATTTAAAAGAAGAAAGAAGTTTAGAATAACTATCAAGCCCAAGGTTATACCAAGGAGAGCAAAGAAATTTGAGTTTAGGTGAAATATGCCGTAATAGATTATTATTACCATCACAGCCTCTAAATGTATTAGGCCAAGGGACTATAAATTATCCAGTTCATTTTACTTAATTAATGCTCTTTCCCTTCCTCTGTCACAACCAACAAATCACCACATCCTAGGATTTCCTCACACATCTTTCTTCAGTCCCTTCCTTCCTATCTCACCACCACAATCCTAGTTCCTGCCCTTAACCCTTCTTGTCAGCAACCATGCAACTGCTCAAAATTTGTCTCCTCGCCGGCCTTTGATCTCCTTCCCAATCCAATGAACTGATAATGGACTAATCTCCGTTGTACACCCACTTGATCCTGTATTGTCTGTCCGGATCCCTCAAAGACTTTCTTGGCCTCCAGCAGGAGCTGTTTTACAGCGCTCTGCAGACACTCAGTGCCCTAGTGAGGTCTCAGAAGTTGGGACATCGGGGCTATGTTTTTACACATATGTGTTTGTATTGGGATTGGGGGACAACTTATTTATCGAAGAGTTTACTGGGTTTGTTTTAAATTTAAAAAAAAATAAACAATGCTGGTCTCCTGAATAAAATTAAACACTACACTAAAACTCATGAATTTCTACAAATAACTCCAAAGTAGTTTTCAAACCTATCTTTACAAAACCCCTCCACAAACCTTTATTTTTCATAAAACAAGGCTGGGCCTGTACCACTTTTTAAAAGATGTTCTAACATTCCTACCTTGTCCTCTTTCTGTCTCTCTCATGTCAGCTTCCACAGCCCAAGTAAAATCTCATTTCATCCACAGTCACGTCTTGGCCCCCACCCCAGGCTACTGGCTCTACCACTTCCATTCCTGTAGCTTTTCTTTCCTGTAGACTTCATTGAACAACTACCATGTGCTACCTTCTACGTTTAATTACACCTGAGTCCCCCCTCCCTGAGCTACAACCTGGAACTTCCTTCCAGGCAGGGAACTGGAACAATTGTAGGGCTCACCTTATTTATTTTCTTTTTCTCAAGAAACTTACCAAAACTTGTGGGATTAAAGAAAAGCAGTGCTTAGAGGAAAATGTATAGCATTAAAAGCATGTATCACATAAAAAGAAAACTAAATCAATAACCTAAGCTTCCACTAGTTAGAAAACAAGAGAAAAGATCAAACTAAGCCTAAAGCAAGAAGAAAAAATAATAAATATTAGAACAGAAATTAATAAAATTTAAAACAGAACACAATAAAAAAATCCGTGAAACCAAAACTGGTTCTTTGAGAAGATCAATAAACTTGACAAACTCCTAGTCAGGATAATTAAAAGAGGAGGGGGCATAAATTACCAATATCATTAACAAAAAGTCACTATCACTGGCCATTTCCCAGTGATAAGCCACAGACCAGACTAGAAGAAAATTTATAAAAAATACATATTGAATAAAAGATTTTCTACCCAAAAAGCTTGAAAACATTTATTTGCAAAGATGTATGCATCCCTGTGTTTACTGTGGCACTATTCACAGTGACCAAGATATGGAAAAAAGCAGATGATGGCGCATACAAAAGATGAGGCACATACACTGGTATACTATGGAATACTACTCAGCCATAAGAAAAGATGAAATACTGCCATTTGTGACAACACGGATGGACCTTGAGAATATTATGCTAAGTGAAACATCAGTCAGAAAAAGCTAAGAACCATTTGATTTCAATCATATGTGGGACATAAAACTGAAACTCTCAGACACAGACAACCGTTTTGTAGTTACCAGTGGGGAGGGGTATGGAGGGGGGAGTAAAGGGTAAAGCGAGCCAAATATATGGTGACGGAAAATGATTTGACATTGGGTGGTGGGCACACAATGCAATACACAGATCATGTATTATAGAAACCTACACTTGAGACCTATTTAATCTAATTAACCAAAATCAGTCACCCTGATAATTTTAATAAAAAATAAATAAAATATTTATAATAAAAAATATAAAGAACTCTTGAAACTCAACAAAAAGAACAAAAAACTAATTTTAAAATGTGCAAAAGATCTAAACAGACACCTCACCAGAAAAATATATGCAGGTGTTTCAAAAAAATATGAAAAGATGCTCATTGTTACCTGTCATTAGGGAATCAAAAATTAAAACAATAATGAAATATCACTACATGACTATTAAAATGGCTAAAATCCAAACATTGACAATACTAAGTGCACACAAGAATGTGGAGCTGGGGGGGGAGAAGATGGCGGCGAGATAGGAGGAACAGAGTTTACATCCTCCTACCCACTGGTTGATTTTCTGAGGAATGGGGCGAAAACCCAGCAGTATTCCAACACATATGATGATCGATGCCCAAGATTACAGGGGAACTTGAACATTCATACGGTAAGCAGAGAGCATCAGAAGGAAAGGGTCCCCATCGGGACAAGCCCGGGGAGCGGGGTGGGGCTTCGGTCCCAGACCCAGCAGCCGCCTGGATCGGAGGCAAGATTCTTGGGGAGGGAGCCAGGATCGGTGCGCGACCCGGGATCTGGAGGCCCAGGGAACTCAGCCTGTATCACAGAGGGAGAGCAAGGTCGGCCCTTGGCCCGAGGAGGCTGGCACTTCCACCAAGGGGAATTGGAGTCTGTTTGAATCCGGGGTGCGAGGCCTTTCCCAGCCCATACCAGAAGTATCGGAAACAGCTTGCAGTCAGCGAATCTCTGGCCGAGTGCGGCCGGGGACACCGAACAAGGGAAACCGGGGACCGTGCGAACCCGGTGACCCACGGACCATTCGTACACAGTTCAAAAATACTAGGGACAGTGCACAACTGAGCCTCTTGGTCGCATAATCCAGGGACAAAGAAGTGAGCGAACACATGCGCACAGCTCAAAAATACCAGAGAGAGTGCGCAACCAGACCTTTCACCGGGGCTCGTTGGCGCACAGCCCAGGGCAAAGATAAAAGAGTTCACAGGGGCGCTGAGCTCGCACCGACAGCTGGGGACAAAGAAGTGAGTGAACACGGGTGCACAGCTCAAAAATACCAGAGAGAGTGCGCGACCAGGCCTTTCGCTGGGGCTCGCTGGCACACAGCCCAGGGGCAAAGATAAAAGAACTCACAGGGGCGCTGAGCTCACGCCTACAGCTGGGGACAAAGCCCTAGCCATCCAGACCAGGCGCACGCAGGAGCGCGCAGCCCGGCAAGACCAAGCAGCTTTGTGGGAATAGGGCAGAAGCACCCTGTTGAGGGGAGCGGCAGTCCGGAGATACAGACCGCGCAAAGTCTTGACTCAGAGCAGGGGCCAAACTATCCAGAAAGGGCACGGAGAGAACCTATTAGTTAGACCAGCGGAGAAAAAATAGGCAGTGGGAGATTTGCCACTATCAGGTGCACATCAAGACAGTTTGGGCCCAGAAGCACACTCAGGAACTGGGCTGGTGGCTGGACAACAGTGAAGAGTGCACCTCAGGAAAGAAGAAAATCAAAACTGATATCTTCCCAGACAGACGCAGCCTGGCCGGACAGCTTTAAAATCAGAAACCAGGAATTTTTTTTTTTTTTCATTTTTTTCCCCCTTTGGTTTCTTTGTTTGTTTGTTTGTTTTGTTTTGTTCTGTTTTTTGTTAATTCTTCTCTTGTTTTGTTTTTGCTTTTTTTAACCTGTCTTTCTCTCTGTCCTTCACCATTTTTTACTTCCTTCTTCCTCCCTTTCCTTTAGTATTCTTAGTCCCCTCTCTTCATACCTCTCTTCTTTTTTTACTTACTTTTGTGTTTTGTTTCATCTTGTCATTTTTTAATTTATAAAAGATTAAAAAAAATTTTTTTATTCTTTTTAATTCGTCCCTCCATTCTTTCCTTCTTTATACATTATTTCTCTTTCCTCCCTCCCTCTTCTTATAGTATTCTTTCTCCCTTCTTCACCCCCCTTTTTTTTTTCTCCTTCTTTCCCACTTGAGACATTAAAACCTGGAGCTGTGAGAGGACCAGAGTCAGCCCCAGACAGGGGTCAGGCCAAAAAGTAGAGACAGTGAAACAAAATTAACTTTGCTACTCCAGAGAACTCGACAGATTAATTTAAGAAACAGAGGCCAGCAAGAAGAGTCTCACAAACAATGGGAAGACAAAGAAACAACCCCCAAATGAAAGGAAAAGAAGAAACCCCAGAAAGAATGATAGACGAAACAGAGGCAAGTCAACTATCAGATATCGAGTTCAAAGCACTGATTATCAGGAAGCTCAAGAAGCTCGATGAGCTAGCAGAGAATTTCCAGAAACTACAGGGAAATTATAATGAACTCACTGCAAACTATGTCAGCATGAAAAAGGAAATAGAAACTATCCAAAAGGGCCAAGCGGAAATGAAGAATACAATATCTGAACTGAAGAACACAATAGAAGGAATCAAAAGCAGGCTCAATGAAGCAGAGGATCGGATCAGTGAGCTGGAAGACAAAGTAGAAAAAAACACCCAAAAAGAGCAGGAACAGGAAAAGAGGCTCAGAAAGAATGAAGAGGTATTAAGGGAAATGCAGGACAACATGAAACATAATAATATTTGTATAATAGGGATACCAGAAGGGGAAGAAGAAGGGCAAGGGATAGAAAGCGTGTTTGAAAAAGTAATGATGGAAAATTTTCCTAATCTGATGAGAGAAAAAGTCACACAAGTCCAAGAAACACAGAGAGTCCCAATCAAAAGGAACCCAAACAGGCCCACCTCAAGACACATCATCATTAAAATGGCAAAATTCCAAGAC
>PVJI01032833.1:0-11813 GCA_004026765.1 Micronycteris hirsuta
AGAGAGAGAGAGGGAGAGAGAGATTAGAGCGGGGGAAGGAGAGATAAATGGACGGGCCATCGAATAGGGCTGCGAAGGGTTCTGCCGTGTGAAAAGGTGTTTATGAAATTCCCCAGCTCCCCCACCACTACCATTATTTCACAAACACCAGGGAACACCAATACAACAAGTAATGGGAAGGTCATGACCTCAGCCTTAAGGATGGTGTTTCAGAGAAAGGAGCCTCGACAACGGTGACATTGACTTACACACTTTGGCCTACATTTCTCATTTGTCCTTGGGCCACAGGGTGGGGACCAGCTTTTGAGACCTATTGTCAAGAGTGTGAGTTCTGGCAGGGTGCCTGCTGGCCTGGGAGCTCACAGCCCTGGCCGCTGTGATTTCCTTGGCAACCAGAGCCCTAGGGATGCCCTTCAGAGGTAAGTGGTTTCTCAGCAAAGCCAGCGGCTCTGGGCCGTGACCTCTGGCTCCCGTAGAGGCCGAGGATGTGGGCAGCGCCCCAGGCAGCTGCCAGCGCCTGCCTGTGGCGCCCGGAGCCCTGGGGAACCCCTTCTGCCTGCACCTGCGATGCCTGCTGTCTCTTAGCAACTGTTGACGGCGTCAACTGAGTGGGGCTGCCAGAAGGGGGCTGGGTCCCGTTTCAGAGCCTCTGAGGTCTCAGAAGGGGTCCCTTCTTTCTCACCCATTGGGTGCCCCAGAGCCCAAGGTCAGCCCTGTGGCGCAGGCAGGCAGGGTGGGCCCTGCCCCAGCAGTGGGGCCGGAGCCCTAGGTTGCTCCTCCCAGGCCTCTCTGCCCGGCGCCAGGGTGTGAGGCGTCAGACCTGGGCACCCTGGGCCTTCTAATCCACCAAGGGCCCCGTGGGTGCCAAGCCTCTGGTATCGGGAAATGACCTCAGAGCTCTGGACGCGGCTGGCAGGCGGCTGCCCCGGCTTAAAGGTGTCCCGGCAGGCACCTGTTGCCCGGGCTGGACAATCGTCCTTCCCCTGCCTCAGACCTTCCAGAAGGGAGCTGAGGGTTCTGGGAAAGAACAGGGCTTCCAGGGTGAGGCCTCGACATGCCAAAAGCCTGTTTTGAATGTTCAGCTCCCTGAGGTCTGCAAGCGGCTCGTCTCGGGCCAGTGGAGGAGGAGGCCTGCTGGGCAGGAGGGCAGCGTGGGCTGGAGACGCCTGAACGAGACTGTCCGCTGCGCCTCCCGGGGGAGGAGAATTGAAATGAGGGCCATGCCATCTCCCGGGCCTGCAGCCCCTTCCTGCCTGTCCCCTGAGAGGACCAGCGCGGCGTCAGGAATATTTCTCACAGGGGAGGAAATGCCACTCAGAAACGTTATTTTGGGCACAAGGAGCTGCATCCTGGGTCAGTGCGCAGGATGCCCAAAGCCAGGGACTGAAGTTCAAATTCTGGACCCGCCTCTTCCTGGCTGTGTGACCTTGAACAATACTTAACCTCTCTGTGCCTCCTTTTTCTCATGAGAAAATGGAAGTAATCATTGTATCTACCTCTGGGGTTGTCGTGAGGAATGAGGAGGCCGTGAACAGGTAATGCTGCACAGGGCCTCACCCACAAACGGCTCTGTTCACTAACCCGTGGTCATTGGCGGCCACATGTAGGCTTGAGGGGGGTGGCGTCCGTCTGGCGCGCAGGCACCCTGGCCCCTTCTCCTAACCGTGTCTCCTGCTCAGTGTCCTGGGCCTCTCCAATCTACTTTGCTCTGTAGTTTTGGTTGCTAAGCAATAGTGTCATTTTCCATATTGACTAAGCATTATCAAACATGTAAGTAAAATAACAGGGCCTGGAACTGGGCCAGGCCCAAGGGGCTGGCTTCTCTTTGGTCTGGAAGAGCGGCGTTTCCTTTCTCTTTTTTCTTTTTCAATCAAATAAACAAACCAGCCAACACTCTTCAGTCTCACGGAGATCTCTCGCAGTCTGGAATCAGGGCTGCCTCCCCAGGGGCCTGGAGCTGAGCTGGTACCTGGTGGGGGTGGGGGGGCGGGGCGGCGGTGGCCGGCCGCGGTCACTGAGGTGCTGACGCTTCTGAAATCAGCAGGTGCTGGGACAGATGACGCCCCACATGCATGTCCCCGCCAGGTGTCAGGGGACCAGCCAAAGAGCACATTTGTGGTGGAAAAGCACTGAGCGCCGCCCCCCCCGCCACGTGATTAGCTGCTTGGCTCACCAGGAGCTGGTTCTGTTCCGATTGCGGAGACCAATCACGTGCTGTTCGGAAGTGTCAGCCGTCCCAGCTCCACTACAGACAGCAGTGACCACGAACACACGAAGCGTGTTTGCGTTTCCAAGCACTGGTGGAAACTGTATCACTTTCTGTTTCACCAGCCGCCTCTCGCTGCCAGGACGCATCTCCTGCCCCATCTGCTGGATCCTGGGCCCCAGGATTTCATCCCAGAGAACATGTTTTCAGGCCAAAAAAGCTTTTTTTTTTTTTTTTTTTTTAGGAAAACAATGTTGGGAGTCGAGAATGCTGGGTTTCCCCCTCTGTCTGTGATGACGGTGGCCACGTGGTCGTGTGCCAGGCATTGTACTAGGAGTTCTGTTCCCATAACCTCATTTCCTCCTCCCCCACATCAGCGCGGTCACCGCGATTCCGCAGCCGTCCTTCCCTCGGTGACTGGGTCCAGCCTTAACCTGTGCCCAGCTGCCATCACCTCCTAAGGGCATGGATTGTCTTTTCCTCTGAAGAGTTACAGAAAAGTAAAAATAGTAGTTGTTAACATCCGTCCCTTAAATGAGATTTGAAAAAGGTTTTTTTTTGATCTCTGCACTTTCTACTGGCCCCCTGCCCCCCCCCGCCCCCCGCAAAGGATGCCCACTTCTGCTGTCTCGAACGTGGGTGTCGCTGGCCTCAGACACCACTTGGCCGGCCACACCCCGGCCGGGGGGGGGGTCTTTTGGACGGATTGCATGAGGAGTGGCTGTCGTCCAGGGCGTCACCAATGTCGAAGTCCTCCTTTCTCCCAGCAGGCAGCAGTAGTGATGGCCTCAGCTTCCGGCTTGACCTTGGTGTTCAGCAGGGCCTCGTGCTCCTGGGCCTGGTCTGGGCCGGCTCGGGCTCCGGCGTAGCAGGACCCCGCTGCGCTGTCCGCCTGCCTGGCACGGCATGTCGGCCCCTCCCCCGGCTGTGCTCCAAGCTGGCCTGCAGATTTCTCAGTGGTCCAGGTCCATCTGCAAGGACTAACCGTGCGTCTGAGCTCCGTGAATGTCCTCTCAGCGGCTCCCAGCTCAGCAGTCTGCAGGGTGACCACCGTGGCGCGCTCCTCCGACTGCTGGGACCAGCACGCGTCCAGATCCTCTCCGCTCCTCTGAGTGGTTCGTCATGCTGGGCCTGGATGTCCGCCACGATCTTGCTGATGTCCTGAGATTGGGGGGCATCCAACGCCATGGTCAGCCCAGCATCGGCAGTCTGGTTCTATCGTTACTTCCTCCTCGTGGCTCTTCCTCATGAAGAGCGGGTTCTGCTTGAGAGCCTCGGTCTCCGTCTCCAGCTGCAGCTGAGAGACATTGGTGTCATCAGGGACTTTTTGGAGTCCATCGATGTCACTCTCCACAGACTGGCGCGGGGCCAGGTCCATCTCACACTTGACTCTGAAGTCTTCAGCTGTGAGACAGGCATTCATGAGCAGAACGAAGCAGGCATTGTCCACAGAACTTGCGAAGATCTGAGCCCTCAGGTCCTCGAAGGTCTTGAAATAATGTCCCCAGTCTCTGACCTGTGGCTCCTTCTTCTCCAGGTGTTCCTGCATTTTGCTCACCAGTCCCCGATTATCAACCTCCAGGCCCCTCACCCTCCCAGGCAGGAGGCCAGGTGGTCCTTCAGGCATTGCCTAGTCTCCTTCTCACTCTGGACGCCCCCCATGCCCATCAGGTTCCCAACCATCCCCACAGCCAGGCCCCCGGGCCCCCAGCTGCCCGGACACTAGTGGAGTGGGACACAGGGATCCAGGAGTCCGAGCCACCAGCCCCTGTGAAGTGTGTGGTTTTGGTAACTAAAGACGCACCCGTGCTTCCTTTCTCTCCCCCGCCTCTGTGACTTTTCAAGATCCTGTGCACCGGCCAAGGGTGTTGCCAGAAATCACGCCACGCAGCGTGACCGGTGTTTAGCTTTCCTTCCTCGAGGGCTTCACCACCACTGTGTTCTTCTTGTCGCTCTGTGTGTTTTAGCACGAGCGCCGGGCTGCGAGGAAACCAAGTGCTGGGGCGCGGGGCCACCCTTATCTCAGAGAGCGGGGCTACCGCGGTGACAACGAGTAGAATGTCTCTTTCAGAAGGGGACACAAGTGTCCCAGCAGAACAGGAACGCGGACGTCCATCGGGGTGCGGTGGCCGCCTGTCCGGCGACACCTGCGAGGCGGGCAGACAAAGCCTGGTCTGTACGTGCGGTGGGGCGTCAGCAACGCTGCTACCTGTGACAAAGCGGGCGAACCCGGAACACACTGTGTTGATACAAAAGGGGGGTCGGACACGAAAAGGCACATACCGGGTGACTTAGTTTGTATGAAATATTCAGACTAGGCAACTCTAGGGAGTCGGCCGGCAGACCAGTGGTTGCCAGGGCTTGGGGTAGGGGGAACAAGAAGTGACCACTCAATGCGTATGGGATTTCCTTGTTTCTCTGACTGGTTTTTAAAGTTTTAATGTATTGATTTGAGAGAGAGAGAGAGAGATTTGTTGTTCCACTCATGCATTCGTTGGTTCGTTGGCTGACTCTTGCTCCTGCCGTGACCGGGACCAAAGTGGGAACCTCGGGGCATCAGGACGGCGCCCCAACCAGCCAAGCTCCGGGGCCAGGGCTCGGGATTCCTTTTGCGGTGATGAAACCGTTCTACAACGAGGTCGCGGTGATGACTGCGCAGCAGTGCGAATTCACTAAATGTCACTAATAGTAGCATAGATGTTATGTGTACTATACCGCAATTTTTAAAAAACAACTTCCCTTGAAAGAAAAACTTCTTTTTCAGAGATTATTATTGTTTTTTAAGAGAGAGAGAGGGGGGAAGGGAAGAAGAACGAGAGGGAGAGAGACATCGATGTGAGAGAGAAACCTCCATCGGCTGTCTCTGGTGCGCACCCCGACCGCGGGCCTGGCTGGCAACCCAGGTGTGTGCCCTGCCCTGGAGTCGAACCCACAACCTTTTGTTTTGTGGGACGATGCCCAACCCACTGAGCCACACTGGTCGGGGCTCTCTTTCAGAGACCTTTGCGTGTTGTCTCAAATGAATACTTACCCAAAACTCCCCCAAGAGAAAATTCACCGATGAAGATGCTGGTTACACAGGCGTCTGTGTGCGTTTGTCGAAACTCCGTGAATCGTCAATTAGTTAACATCTATGGGTTTTACCATATGTAAATTTTACCTTAATAAAGACTAGCCGATCGGGAGTAACAGAAAATACAACCGCACTGCATATAAAACCGACCCGCGGAAACATGATATTGTACCACCAGAGGTTAGGTTGAACGACACTGCCCCACAGTCTCCGGGGATCCGAGAACCCGTCCCCATCGCTGTGCCCGAGGAAGCAGGCCATTTAAATCACCACTGAAGTCCAGCAGCGTTCACATGTGGCACTGTGAGCAGGGTGCGTGTTCAGCAGCCCCCGGGGGCACAGGGTGTCCCTGTGGCTGATGTCACAGCGGTGGGGGACTTGCTTCCTGGCCGTGGGAAGCCTGAGCATGGTGTCACTGAAGTCCTTGGGCAGTACAGCAGTCGATACGGACAAAAGTTTACGGCGGTGACGAGGTTAGCTAACCCACTGCTACCCCTCACCCTGACACGCTGTGCAAAATCATGCCTTCGCCTCTGACAAATGTCTCCATGAAAGACTTTTCTTGCGGTTAAATTAATTGCATCCAGTCAGACTATTCTCGAACAGGTGCACATACTGAACGACATTCACCAAATGTTTACTGAACATAAGGTGCATAGGATTATAATATTAGCACTCAGATCTGTATGCCTACTTTTTTTAAAAAAACACTTTATTTATTTATTTTTAGAGAGAGGGGCAGGGAGAAAGAGAGGGAGAGAAACATCAATGTGTGGTTGCCTCTTGCACGCCCCCTACTGGGGACCTGGCCCAAAACTCAGGCACGTGCCCTGACTGGGAATAGAACCAGCGACTCTTTGTTTCCCAGGTCAGAGTTTGGTCCACTGAGCCACACCAGCCAGGGCTATGTGCCTCCTTTCACATTAACTAGATTCCTCGGTTATTTGTCATCCTTCATAAGCATTGTGGAAGCTTACAGTTCCCGAGGAGCCTGGTCAGGGTGAGTGCATGTCTCCTCCTGCTCATTCTTTCATTCCAGGTGGAAACTGTGTTATGCAAACAACCCTTTAAAATAGCCCAAGTCAAACAGTGCAAGGGGAAAAAAAATGAAATGACAAACTCCAGAAAAACCAAAAAGCTGATATAAAACAAACAAAGCAATATAAAAAAAAGCCCTTTCTTGGCTTTGCAGGGAACATTTATATTGTCAGAACACAAGTCCCGTTTAGTCGTTTAAACTCTCACAGTCCAGAGTTAGACTGCACACGGGTGTCACGTGGACGACAGGACAGAAAGGAAACGCTATTCGCCTTGCCCACGTTCACGCAGAACTTCTTACAACAGGAGCTGAGAGGCAGAGGGAGAAGCGGAGTTCAAAGTGAGGGGCTGATTTCACCTCGCACGGCGGGAGCCGAAACCCCTGCGCCATTAACGGCACGAGGAGTAAAGGTGTCCGTGTGCGACTTTCGGAAGGACCTGGGGTGAACCCACAACCCCGCCAGTGTCCCCCGCTCTGCGTCCTCGGGACGGAGCCCCAGTTCTGTTCGGGGAGTCGGGGTGCCGGCCGGCCGCGGGCACCACGGGCCATCGATAAAGGAAGGGCGTGCACACTGGTTGCAGCTGGAACTGCCTGGACGGGATTACGGTTTTCACTCGGGTTCGTCGCGGCCGGTCGGGCCGAGCTCCTCAGCACTGACGCTAATGAGCTTTCCGACCGGCTGGGCCTCTGGAGCGGGGAGTCCTCCTGTGCACCGTGCGGGTGTGGCCCAGCCTGGTCCTTCCCCCGGATGTCAGAAACACCCTCCCCCACCCCTGACAATAACAAAATACTCGGAAGGATCCGCCAAAACAATTCCCGCCAGAGTTGAAAGTGGTTTCTGCTTCGGAGCCGGAGCAGGACTTGGCAGGCCAAGGAGCCACGGCGTTTAATTATCGTGCCTTCTGGCATCCTTGACGTTTACAAACGGCATTTCATTGCTTGGGTAAAAACGTGGAAAGAACATTTAAAGGAAGACTAAGTGGCACAGAACATTTCTTTCGCTGTCGCCTTGGATAAGCTGGCGACGGCACGGAGGAAGGACTTCTTCTCCCTCTTAGTTGCGGGCGGTTGGCCCGTTTAAACCCCCTTCCTGGCCTGCTGCTCCGGCCAACGTGCTGTCGGACACAGACAACGAGCTTGGAAGTCAGAACGCATCTGAAGAAATTAAACAGCGAATTCTCCATTACAATCACACCTTTGTAATTCTCCAGGCAAGCACAGCGTGGCAGAGAAAGAGTGACAGTTCCCAGTCCCTCAAAAGTCAGTTCCCAATCCCTTCACAAACGTGTCAATGAGAACCGGGAAGGAGCGTGTTGCTCAGCAGTAATTTGTCACACCCGCTCCGACCCCAGCCCCGAGCTGGGGGACCAGGGCCCGTGACCCTCGAAGACTGTGCAGGCACCAAAGCAGAGGTCTGCGTTCCAAACGGACACTCGGCTGTCCTGGAAGACACCCTCTCCCAGGGGATGCCTGTGAAAGACCTTTTCCAGCTGATCCTTCAGGCGCCCTAATCACGACGTCTCACAAGATGCGGCTCCGACGTGAAAGACAAAAAGTTATCTTCCATGAACTACTTCTCGCTTAGAGTAAGGAGCAATGCTTTGGCCTCTGACACGGCCACAGACTCCTGTGGAGGCCGCTGCGCACGGCCGCTCCTTCAGGCCCAGCTGGGTGTCCTCTGCTTCCGCTGCTTTTTAAATCCCAAGTTCACGGTGTCTCTCCACTTCCTTAGAGCGTCCTAAGCCCTCTGTGTTTCCCCCGCCACCCCACCAGCCTCCACACCCACCCAAGGGAGCTTCTGACATGCTCACATGTGAGGGAGGCTGGGCAGAACTGGACGTGGCCCAAAGCCACGACCTCCGGCTTCCCACTTGGAGCCCGAAGGCTGACCCTCTGTTCCGGTGACTTGTCTGGCGGACCTCCCTGGAGTGAGTTCCCACCTCGCTGTTATTTTGGTCAAGCCCCCTAGCAGCCGGCCCCGGTGGGAGAACCCGGGTGTGTTCTCGGCATTAACCCATACAGGACTCCCCAGGAACGTGGCCGTTCCGAGCCTGGGAAGGCCTGCCCGAGCCACGGGAACCACGATCGATGGTGGAGCTGCGGAGGCTGCGGTGGATGGTGAGGAGGGACCGGGCCCCACTAGACTTGGCATCCCCCCAGATGAGGAGGGGCACCCTGACCCGGGCAGACGGGACGGGTGCCGACAGCACCCGGCTCAGCCCTGCCAGCTTCAGAACATTTTCGAGAAAGAGCATCTCTCCCTGGTAGTTCCCACGGGGTTCAGAACCTAATCCCGTGGACCTGGGGCAGGTCACGTGGCCGGGTTGGAGGATTCTGATTGGCCCTGCCCTGGTCCCACGCCCACCTGCCTGTGGGGGCCCTGGGCAGCAGGGTTGGCGTTCCCCAAGTGGGAGAGATGACCGGCAGGCAGACGGGGGTGGTGGCAGGCTCCACGGATGGCTGCTGAAGACTCCAGAGAGGAGAGAAGAGGAGGACAGACACCCAGAACATTCCGCAGCCCTAGACGGATGTCCCGGGTATCAATCCCTGTGTACCATTGTGTAACTTGCTCCTTTTCACCTCATTCCTGAGCCGTTGGTATAGCCAGGGTTCTAGGCTCCGCAGGGCAGTCTGGAGAGAAAGTCGCTGGGTCCGAAAGGAAACACAGCTGAAAGCCCTTGAGGGACATGACCCACCCCACCGCGCCCCAGGAAGATCTCCCCTCTGCACCCCGCTCTCCGCCCCTGCGCCACGCAGAGCGGCCGGAAGCCGGCCTGCTGCGGGAGAAAGGTGTCTCTCTCGGGGAAGGGCTGGAGCCCAGGCCTCGCACTCTCTCATCCCGGGCCCTCTCTCCTGCTCCCCTCCGGTGTCGGCTGTGCCTGGTTTAAGGAGGGACCTCTCCAGGGTCATTTACCCTCTAGTCACCGAGATCGGATGATGGGATTTTGGGCAGCGGACCTGCCCTGGAGGAAATCCTATCGGCTGAGGTCGGGCAGACCCGAGTTTCCCTCCCAGCTTCACCACTTACGCGTGCAGCTTTGAGCAAAATGCTTGATCTCACCAAGCCTCCAGCGACGTTGAGGGTTCATTTAAAAGTGGACCTGTATTTCAAACGCCCGTCTGGGGGTCTGGTTTAAGTCAGGCACCCAGTAAACACCTTACCGTGAATAAATACTCTTGATTGGCAGTGGCGGACGGGGACCAGCTTGGCTGGCTGACCTGGGCCACGTCCATGCCCCTGCCTGGATGATGAGGGCTGACAGCCGGGGTCTCTGGGCGAGGGCTTGATGTGTGTGCATGTGTGTGTGTGTGTGTGTGGAGGGGAGCATGAGCCTGTGTGTGCCCCTTTGCACCCCCAAGCCCACAAGCCCATGCCGGCAGAGAACCTTCCGGCTTCCCGCCACCGTGCTCTGGCAGCACCACCTCTGCGTCTTGGAAATCTGAGCGGCAGGCAGGGGCCCCGGTCTGCAGGGAGCAGAGGTGGGGGTGCCCCTGGGGCTGGTCGCTCCCTCCCCTCCCTCAGGCTGCTTGAAGGCGCTGGGGGCTGGGTGGGCCTGGGGCGTCCCCAGCAACTCTATCTCCGTGGAAAAGGGACCAGCAGGCTCGGCCCCCCTGCGGGGTGCTGGCTGGCGGCCAGGCCTCACGGTCAGCGTCCCCCAGCTCAATTGGATCCAGCTGCCACCCCGGAATCTGATAGCCGTGCAGGCGTGCCTGGGGCAGCCGGCCCTTCCCACTGCAGGCAGCCCCAGGCCCGCAGCGGCTGGAGGTTGGGGAGGAACCCCAGGCCCATGGGATCCCAGGAGAGCGGTTTGGGGGGAAAGTGGGGGGAACGTGGTTAGTCTGGGAGGCCAGGGAGTGGAGGGGCAGGGAGTGTGCTTCCAAAGACCCCAATGGGGTGGAGGACGGTGGGACTGCAGGGCTGAGCGAGCCCACCCCAGGGCGAGAGCCGATGCGGAGAGAGTGGAGGAAGAACCCGAGGGGCCCACGCTGCATTCTTCTCACGACAGTGTGGAATAACCTTCAGGGCCTCGTCTGCCACCCTCGTCCCTCCCCCGCATGTAAGCCCCATGGGGGGGACAACGTTGCCCCCTGCACCTGCCAGGCTCGGATTCTTTGAATGCACACATGAAAGACGGGGTTGTATTCGCCTTCTAGGGCTGACTGAGCTCCCAGCCGTCTGGTGTCCTCCCCTGAGGCCTGGCCGGGGGCACCAACGACGTGTGGGCAGCCCTGCTGGGGGCCGAGGGGCAGGTGTCCGTCGTCGAAGTTCCCCCTCCCGGGTACGGCATTTCTGCCAGAGAAGCCCGAATGCAGCTCCCCGCGCGACCTCCCTCAAGGTTCTGCACGTCTCGGTCTCTGCGAAACGAAAGTGTTTCCTTTAAACAATGCCTGTTTCCCACAGAAGACGGAGGTCGTCGTTGAAATGGTTCTCATCTCCAGGAGGGTGGAAGTTTAGAGGGTTTTATGTTCTTTCGTATTCTTTTGGGTAATTTTTGGCATTTATTACAACACAATTTAAACATGTAAAGAAAGAAAGAAAGGAAGGGTGGGAGGGAGCAAGGAAAGCAGGGAGGGAGGAAGAGAGAGAGAAAAGAAAGGAGGGAGGAAAGAAGGACCAGGAAGAAAGGAAAGGAAATAAAAGAAAAAAAAAAAGTAAGTCTAAAGCGTCCCAGCAGCAACCACCACCCAGGCCGCCGTCCCAGGATTCTTGCTGGCGAGTCCTCACAGGAGCACTGGTGACTCTGCGCCCCTGCCCCCCCAGCCCTGCCCCCAGCTCTTCTCTGACCCGGAGCCCGTTTGCCCCAGGAAGCCTCGGGAGGGAAGGGCTGCTCCTGGTTTCACTCTCCACTTCATCCCCAGAGCAGCGTCCAGGGAACGGCTCCCGTTATCCACCAGGATTTGGTGAAGCAGTGGGAGACAAAACGCAGAGTAATAGTGACGTAAAGAAGTACCCTTTTATTTTTGTCTCACGTAAGCCAAGCCCAGAGGTGGGCCCGGAGTCGGGCCGCTGAGCCCATGGTCACACAGCAGGAACTCATGACGATGGGGACCCCAAGCCTCCACGCTGTCACTCGGTGAGCCTCTCCCCTCGGCTTCAACGCCCTGGCCCACGACGCCAGCTCTGGCCGCCGCCGTCAAGTACCAGCCAGCCCAGAACTCACAGGTACCGTGTCCACGTGCCTTCCCGTTTCGTCAGTACACAGGACCCATTCCCGGCAGCTGCCTTCCCTGCAAAGGGCGGGGGCCCCGCTTCCCAGAAGCGGCCCTGGGCCTGGGCCTCCACTCGTCCTCTCCAAGTGGAGAAGTCACCTCATCTGACACTCACAGCTACCCTCTGAGCAAGGCATTCTTGTCCCCGTTTTATAGCCCTGGGGCAGCTGGCCCAAGTTCAGACCACCAGCCTGCTCCCTGGGGCACCCCGGACCTTGTCTTACCCGTCTGTGCAGTGCGCCTGTGGGTCCTTCCGCTCTGACCGTCTGTGTTCCCCCAACACA
>PVJI01032834.1:0-11811 GCA_004026765.1 Micronycteris hirsuta
TTACATATGATAATATTACTTTTAGATTATATTACCTTTGGTGAAATGTCTATTCAAATACTTTGCCTCTTGTAAAAATTGCATATGGCCTTTCATACTCTAGTTATTCTTTGCATATTGCTGACACAAATCCTTCATCAAGCACATAACTTATATTTTTTGCTCTTAAATTTTAGGCTCATGATCCATTTGGTGTTAATGTCTGTTTGATGCAAGGCAAAGGTTGACTATCATCATTTTTGCAAGCGAATATCCAGTTACTCATTCCCATTGATTGAAAGAACTGTTTTCCTCCAGTGACTGGCCTGACTGGTTTTGAAAATCAGTCAATCATACACACAATTGGGATTTTTTTTTTCTAGACCCTCATTCTATTGCACTGATATATATATATATACTTACCTCATACTACTAGTACTTGTCGCAGATTTTGACCCACAAAATCTGTGGTGACCGTGACCGTGACCCAACAAGTGAATGAATCTCACACAGAGACATGCAGGAAAAGAAAATCTGGGACCACTTGATCCTCCCCTTATCTTCTGGGAGAGGGCCTGGAGGTCAGCTTACCCCGGTTTTTATTAGCTGTCTCAGAGTACATTTGCATCAGAATGGTCTTCATTAACTATGCAAAGAACGTGAATTCAAGCCAGTCGGTAGGATTGAGGAAGTTACAACAAAAGGAGGGATGTGCAATTGAAAGGGCACCCAGAACCTAATCACTGCCGGGAAGAGCCCAGGCAGGCATTAGCATAAACCCAGGGAGGGGAGAGATTTCAGCAGCAGCAAGATTTTCTAAAAGATATGTTAGCCTGATTCCTCCACAGGGAATTCTGTTTCCACGAACATGGGTCCCACAGGCCGACTTGTGCTTATCATGTGAGAGACCTTCCTCTGACACACGTGAAAGTCCAGGGCTACGATTCCCCACTTTGTGGAAATATGAACTCCCTTAAGTACCCAGTACAATATTTTATAATTTTTGGTTTTAAATACAGACAATTCCCTACTTGCAATAGTTTGACTTCCAACTTTTCTAGCTCTTTGTTGTATATATTTTAGCATCAGACTGTCAATTTAAAAAATGCTGTGAGATTTTTAGTGGAATTTTATTGAATCTATTGATTAATTTAGGGAATCATGCTATTTTAACAATAGGTAATCATTCAACCAACAGGTTTAAGATTGTTATGTACAATGATGAACTGATGATCCCTTCTTCATTATGCTGTAGCTCTTTATCCTTTGTAATATTTCTTGTTATAAGTCTTTGTTTTATTTTAATATATCCACACAAGGTATTTTCTACCCCTTTATATTTAACTTATGTGTCCATAATTAAGGAGTTCTTTAGATAGCACAGAATTTTGTTTTGCCTTTATGTCCAGTATAACATTCTCTACCTTTTAATTGTTGTCTAGATTATTTATACTTACTGTTATTATTGATGTGATTGAATTAAATATCTTACCTTAATACATTATCTCTGTTTGTTTTGCCTATTTTTGTTTCTTTCATATCATTTTTTGTCATCCTTTGAAGTGTGATATTTTAACCCTATTGACATTATTGTTTCTTCTTTATAAAATTGTTGTGGTTTTTAGGACTTGCAATAACCTTATTTAATAAATCATGAGTTTTATATAGATCATGAAACAGTAGAGCCCTGGGTACTGTCCCGTTCTTTATGCTATTATTTTACTACATTATACTTTTATAGAATGCTAATTTTATCTATTGTTTTTATTTCTTCAGTACTTTGATTATATTATTCCATTCTCTCCTATATCCTCTTTGCAAGGATATGTTTAAAACAATTAAAATAATAAAAATACATTTCAAGTTTACATTAAACTGCCAGTGCTTTTTTCCTTTGTGAAACTCAAAGACTTTCCCTCTCCTTGGATAACATATTTTAATACTTCTGTTAGTACATATGTGCTGACAATAAATTACCTTGGTTTTTGCAAATTTGAAAATAGTTCTGTCATTTAATTTTGAAAGATATTTTATTATATATGCCAATCTGCGGTGAGAGTTCTGTTATTATTTCAGTTTCAGGGAAGAAATCTGTTCTAAAGTTTACCTTTCTTCAGATGAGGTGTTCAAAAGTGGAGGTGGTTTGTACCTACCCCCCACACACACATATACAAAGGACATTTGGCAATTAATTGAGGATTATTTCTGATTGTCATAACGAGAAGGGGGTACTGCTGGCATTTAGTGTATAGAGACCATGGGCGTGCTTAGTATCCCACAATGCAACTGAGAGTACTCCACAAGTAAATTATTCAGTGTGAACACAGTCAGTACTTACTGTTTCACTTTTTTCCTTCTGGGTTGTGTGTGCATTCCTTCTGTTTGGTATTATCTGGGATTCTTGGACTTATGGTTTGGTATCTGTTAATTTTAGAAAATTCTTAACCATTATTTCTAAACATATTTCCTCTGCCCTCACCTCATTCTATTTTACTTCTTGGTTTTGAAATATAGTGATTTTGACTATTTGGTATTGTCATATAGCATAAAGACTTTCCCTTGTTTCTTTAGTTTTTTTCTCTGTCATTTTGAGTAGAATTTTCTATTAATCTGTTTGTATTTTCACTAAGGCTTTTCTTTGAGTATGTTGAGGCTACTGCCCATAAGGACATGCTTTATCTTTATTTTTTTTATTATTTCTAGTAAATTTATTTTTTTAAAAGTTAGTTTCCTTGACTCTGTTGAAATTTCCCATGTATTCACACATGTTGATACCTTTTCCACTAATACCCATAGAACTAATGTCATTTTAGATAGCATATCTGATAACTCTAAAATCTAAGTCATTATCCATATCTGAGTCTGTTAATGTCATTGTTTCCCTGTAACCATTTTCTCCCACTTATTTGTACTACATAGACATTTTCAAAAATGCATATTATTTGAAGATCAATAGAGATTCAAGTAAATGGCATTTTGCCTGAAAATGATTTATATCTTTTGCTTACCATTTAGTGTAGTGTTTGAAGCTAGGCTTCAGTTTTGTGGACAATATGATTACCTCTGAGTTCCACAGACTTCAAATTCATCTATAGTTATCTTATTTTATGGTGGGAGTTGATTCACCAGAGATTCTCAATATCTAGCACATCCTAAGATTTAGTTTTTTCTCTGCATATGGACTTCTCTCAAGATTCCATCCCTTCCCCTAGCAATGGAATTCTGTTACTGGGAGTCTATGTTAGTTTGTTACCCAGAGACCTCAGCTATCTGATGGGTTCCAGAAAAGTGTTAATCTTGCAGAATATCTAACTTACTGTGTTGTAATATCAGACACAAATCTCTTTCTATTAACCATCTCCTACACTTTAACCAAAAGTCAAATTACATTGGTTTAAATGAGATTCAACTAAATGTGAATAAAATATGTTTCTAAATTGTCATTTAATGAATAATACTAAAGACTTTTAAAAATGTATCTAAATCTGCCCTGATAGGTGTAGCTAATATGAGTGCTCCCTTGCAAATCAAAAGATCACCTGTTCAATTCCCTATCAGGGCACACAGCAGGGTTGTGGGCCAGGTAGGTCCTGGTTGTGGGTTGTGAGATAGGCAACCGATGGATGTTTCTCTTCCAACTCAAAGTTTCTCTCCCTCTACTTCTCCCTCCCTCCCACTCTAAATAAATAAATATTAAAATTTATTTTAAAACATCTATGAATCTGAGAAATTTAAACCGCCTATGAATCTGAGAAACTAAATTTCTCTAGGGACTGAATAAGAACTACTTTATAAAATAGATATATTATCAGATGTGTCCTTAATAAAAAATAAAAGGAATATATTTATTAAATTCTTAAAATGAACATTAATAAAATGGGCTCATGAAAATTTGTGATGCATTGTACCTGTCAGGGTGTCTACCACCAATATATCCTCAAATATAGTAATTTGATAATAAGAGTACACAATAAATGCTAGTCATACTCTGTTATAATTCAAGCTATGTTGTAAGGGACAAATTTTACTTAAAATTATTTCTAAATGTTTCCACACCCACATCATTCTACCATTGTCCCATACCAATAGTAAAATATGAAATGTACCTCAACATAACAAAGGCCATATGTGACAAGCCTGTGGTCAACATCGTTCTCAGTGATGGAAACTCAAACCATTTGAAGACAGGGATCCACTCTAGCTACTTCTAGTCAACATAGGACTGGAAGTCCTAGCCACAGTGAGGACAATAAAAATAAAAATAAATACAAATCATTTAAATACAATTTTGTAGAGTAACTAGAATTAAATATCACTCAAGAACAAAAGAAAGAATGTGGAATCTGATGATCTGTAAATTTCAAATTAATCATGGTGGACATAAGAGCTGTGGTATACACTGAAAACAATAGATTTTCCTTTTTCAAGTTAAATCTATGATGAGTTATTTTATTTTATTTATTTTTTTAAAGATTTTATTTATTTATTTTTAGAGAGAGGGGAAGGCAGGGAGAAAGAGAGGGAGAGAAACAGCAATGTATGGTTGCCTCTCATGTGGCCCTGACTGGGGACCTGGCCCACAACCCAGGCATATGCCCTGACTGGGAATCGAACCGGGACCGTCTGGTTCCCAGCCCGCGCTCAATCCACTGAGCTACACCAGCCAGGGCTATGATGAGTTATTTTAGAGGTCAATTAAAATTCTAACAAGTATACTGATTTCAAAAATTAATCCACTGAAGAGACACACGAGTAAAAAACAAAAAGCAACACTGGTATAGCAGCTTAAAGAGGTGCCAAAGATGATTTAAAGTCTAAAGTGACAGAATGCAATAACATAAAATGTTACATCAGTATTTATTGAAAAGTATAGTACCTCTGTGTTTGAAATCTCAATTTATTATCTTTATTTTATCACCCACACATTTTAATATACTAGTCAGAGCATTTAAATTCTGCATTTTCATTTTCTCGAATAAAAATTAAGGTTTATATCTTTAACTTCACAAAAATGTAATTATCATATACCAAGACAGAGAAAAAAACATAAAAACTTATGTTTAAGCACAAATTATTTATTGATTCCAATCAAGATCAATATAACAGTTTTACTAATTTTCCACAATTGTTCCAATAAGTTAAAAATTAAATTAGTGGCAATATACAAATGAAGGTAGCTAATTTGCAAATATATAAAACATTTTGCTTATCATTATGTATACAAATATTTCAGTGCTTTATTTCAACTTATCATTCTAAGTTTACAATAATAAACCATACGAAATTATTCCATGAAACAGTACAAGATTTTGTCCAGTTTCCATTTTACTCTCACAAAATCTATTAGAATTCCACCCAGTAAGTTTCTCAATGACTTGTAATTTTATCCAAATACAAAGAGTACAGGACAAAAGAAGGAAACATAAGTAATACAAGCAAAATTAATGATAGGATTTTTAAAAGATAGATATAGAGTTAGAGAATTTAAAAAATTAGATGATTGTGTCTATGAGAGCATCTATTCATAAAGATTACTACTATTATTATAAAAAATGAATCCTTCCTAATATACACAATAATCTAAATTTGTTACTTCTTTGTTTAGATTATCATTAATATTAACAGTTAATTTAAAACATCATTCCAGCCACAAAAAGCGATTAGCTCTGAATACTTACAACAAATCTACTCAATTATTTTATGACAACTGCCTAGAGCATCCTGAGGAAAAGAATTGAGATATGCTCTTGGTCAAGCTGCCATACAAATTAATAACATGTTTATGCTGATTTGCAAGTAATCAAAAGTAAGTGCAAAGATCACTGAATCAAATACCTCACTCATGGCCTACTCTTGGCTGCCCTCTCCACCCAAACACTGCAACTCACTGATTCATCCCTCCACCAGCCTCCACTTTGAAATATTCTCTAGGAAAATATTTTGGAGTTCACCACTTTTCTGAGAGCTTCTTTCACATCTTTGTTCCTTAGACTGTAGATCAGGGGGTTCAGCATGGGAATCACTGCTGTGTAGAACACTGCAGCCACTTTGTCAACATCCACACTGTTGCTAGAACTGGGCCGGCAGTGAGTGAAAAGGATTGTCCCATGGAAGACAACAATGGCTGTGAGGTGGGAGGCACAGGTGGAAAAGGCTTTGCGCCTTCCCTCCGCAGAGTGCATCCTCAGGATGGTGATGAGAATAAACAAGTAGGAGGTGAGGATGATCACCGTAGTGGTGATCTCATTGAAGGAGGCCACAATGTACAGAAACAGTTCATTCACAGTGACATCAGAGCAAGCAAGAGACAAAAGAAGTGGTTAATCACATTTGATCTGTAGGATGGGATCTGAAGAGCTAAACACAAGTGAATCAGGGGGTACACAAAGGTAACAGCAATACACTAGCTTCACACAGAGATTTCTAGACATGGTGACCATGTACAGCAGTGGGCTACAGATGGCCACAAAGCAGTCATAAGCCATCACGGCCAGCAAGAAGACCTCCGTGATTGCATAGGCGCAAAATAAAACAACTGCACCATGTATCCCAGGAAGGAGATGGTTTTGTCTTTGCTTAAGATATTAGCTAGCATCTTTGGCACAATGATCGTAGAGTAACAGAAATCCACAAAGGACAGGTGGCTGAGGAAAAAATACATGGGAGTGTGAAGTCGAGAGCTGACCTGAATGAGTGTGATCATGCCCAGGTTGTCCAAAACTGTGACTGCATAGATCAGAAGGAACACCATGGAAAAAAAGACCCTCAGCTCAGGGGCATCTGACAACCCAAGGAGAATGAACTCTGTCACAGTGGTACAGTTTTCTTTGCTCATGCTCTCACTTTATTGAGTTTGGAGAAAAATATTAAAAGTTCTTCTCCATTGCATGATCCCAAATTTTTCTTAACTGTCTCCTAAAAAGATATGAAAATAAGTAGGGTAGATAATTTTTTCAGCAAATATGACATTGCTCTTGTGATGTTTAGAAAATGTCCAAATATTGCAGCATATAACTGGATAGAACTCACAGTTTAATTCACAGGTCACCGAAAAGCACTCATATCTGTAACAGTCAATGTGATTCTTTAAACTCGTCCTATACAGTTTAGGGCCTGGAAGTGAATCATTAGAAAGGCATTAAATATTATTTAATTAGCAATATCATTTTATGAAATTCAAATTCTTTTTTTTCTTGCTGACTTTTTAGTCAATACCAGAATGATTGGAATCTCAGGAAATAATTTCTTTTTATTATTATACTGTTTTCCACTGAAATGATAAGAAGTATGCTTATTTAAGACTGCTAACCCACAAGGGTTCTTTTTATTCATGTGTTTTAGATGGCAAAAGTAGCTTCTGTGCATTTTTTTTCTATAAAGTCAGCAGTTATGTTATTAATTAGATATTTTATATCAGCTATTATTGAGTGAATTGGTACTCTTGGATTCAAACTTCCTGTAACTTGCCTCTGAAGCCTTCTAATGACCTATTTGGCAAACAAATTCACTTTAAATCTATTTGAAGAAATGATCAAAGATATTAATATAAAATTATTAACAGAAATGCTTGCTGCCACACTGCAGCATTATGATAGTAAAACGTAACAATAAAGTGTCAAGAGGGAGTAAAATGGTGAGACTATGGTATATACATATATGGAAAACTGCACAGCTATGAATATTATATTTTTAATAACTTTAACACTTGAAACATGGCCATGCTAAAATGCAAGTTAAAAAATAGTAAGCCAGATTGCCTAGATAATATATTATATATATACATAATATGAATTTACATTTAATCCTCACAACACACATAAAACATAAATATTTTATTCCAATCATTTTTTTAAAAAAGTAATGTAGATACTTGCTTGAATTTTCACAATATGTCAGTGTTAAGGCGTTGACTAGGGAAGAAGGGTCAGATTTTTTAAATAAGAGATGGATCCATTCAAGGCCTTTGGCAGATAGAAAATACCAACAAAGGATGAGAACACTGTCATCTCTTCTTTCCCTCTTGACTTTTGGGTGATATACACATGACCTGAGAGGCACCAACTAATAATTCCTGGAGGAAAGAAAATCTGAACTAAAACCCAACACAGCCAGGTATTGTTCTCATTCTTCAAGTGACTTCAAAGAGGGGAAGAATATGTTCATTAAGAAATCCCAATTTAGCCCTGGCTGGTGTAGGTCGGTGGATTAAGTGCGCGCTGTGAACCAAAGGGTCACTGGTTCGATTCCCAGTCAGGGCACATGCCTGGGTTGCAGGCCAGGTCCCCAGTGGGGGCCAGGTGAGAGGCAACCACACATTGATGTTTCTCTCCTTCTCTTTCTCTCTCCCTTCCCTTCTGTCTAAAAATTAATAAATAAAATATTTAAAAAAGAAAAAGAAATCCCAATTTAAAAACAAATTATTACTCTAATGACATGATTCTCTCTTCAGTAACCAGTAAAAGTGAATTGTCCTTTCTGAGTTCAAAGTAGTATATAATTTTGAAAAGTCTTTTTCTGTTTTCAAATCTAAAGATGAACAAATCAGACTGTGATAATTTACAAAGCAGTGGTTCTTAACTAGGAATGATTTGTATTCCTATGGACATTTGTCAGTGTTTTGAGACATACTTGTCACGATGGGGGGCGGTGTGTGGCTGACAGCCAGCAGGTAGGGACTAGGGATGCAGTTAAACACTCCATGATGCAAATGCCAGCCTCCTCCCCACACACATACACATACACATGCTAAGAATATGTACACGCAAACATCAAAATATTATCTAGCCAAAAATGTCACAAATATCGAGGTTGAGAAATCTGCTATGGAGAGACAAGCACATAGTCGAAATAATTCCTCTCCTTTCTGCTTTAGGGGTGTTTCAAAGGTCTATGTCCCTCCGTGAACAGTCCTCTGGGGACCCATACTGCCTTGGGGTGACCATCAGGGGACTTCCATGCATGTTTCCTTGATGGAGCTGGTGTGAAAGAGAGGGAAGAGGGAAGGAGAGAGAAATCAAGCATTCTTCCCAACTTGCTTACACTCTTCCCTTTCACACTAAAAGTTGTTTACAAGATCTTTGGTTCCACAAATTAGATCGTTCCCATTTCTCACTGGATTGTTTCTCAATACACAAAGAGAAAATATTTTCACAAAATAATGTTCAAAACATGTCATTTCTTTAAGACACTCTCTAACTAAAAGACCAAATCCATATTTTTAGTGTGTCTAATACTGCTGCCCTCCTTTGCAATTCTTTCTTCTTTTACACATGGCTATAATAAATTACCTCAAGGAGAAAATAAGAATAAACTTCCAGATCCCAGAAAATATGCATCTCCACTCTACTGCAAAAAAAACAGTGTAGTCCAACCAACCAGACTGTGGGATAAACATTACCTCCCCTGTCTCTGAAAATATTATGATGGAAAATGCTATAGGCTTTGTGGTTTTGTGTGTGTGTGTGTGTTGTGTGTGTGTGTGTGTGTCCCTGGGGCCCCTGTGTCTTAAGCTTCCCCAAACGATCATTGATCTCTGTGGGATGCTAACAAGATATCAAGAAAACACCATCATCTTGGGACTCAAATAATTAATGACTTCTATGGACTATAAGCAGGGAGAAAATCTTTTCCAACTTGGCACATATGATTATAGTGCAAAACAATTCCTTCAGAGTTCATGATGAATTGCAGAGCACTGTATGCTCCGTGCAAGCATTTCTCTGAGAACCTGAGGTCACACTGACATTATGAAATCTGTACACAGGACCTATGAACTTTGCTTGTCTTGTATTAAAAAGCTCCTTCCTCAAGGACATAAGCTCTAAAATCACACCAGAGTTCTGCCAAATGTCACAAAGGGGTGGGATATATTTTTAATACTTTCGCAAGAGAAAGTCATGTGTTTATTGAAAACCTAGTCTGCTCCAGGCATGTTATGAGAAAAGGGGATGAAAATTAATGTTTATTGATATTATATAGGCATTCCACATGATAACCATGTTATCTTTTTATCTTTACAATCAGATTAGGAGCTAGCTTATGTTGTCTCAAATTTGTAAATGAAAAATTAAAGTGAGAGAAATTGCTAATTTTTCTTCAGAAGCGACAGAGTCAAGTTTAGTCTCTTTGAATCAAAATCTATGTCCTTTCCATGTTGTACAATACTAGGTCTTCAATAATTTAAAAAAAAAAATCTTTGAAATGAACCTGTGGAAATATACTTTATTTGCATGTAATGAACAGATTGTAATAAAATAATGTGCTCAACAAGAAAAGACTTTAGTGTCCATTAGCTTGCTGACTGTATCCTTGACATCTTTATTCCTCAGACTGTAGATCAGGGGGTTCAGCATGGGGATCACCACTGTGTAAAACACAGATGCCACTTTGACTGTGTGCCTGGAGTGTTGGGAGTTGGGCACACAGTAGAGGAAGAGGATGGTGCCATGGAAGATGGTGATGGCCGTCAGGTGTGAGGCGCAGGTAGAGAAGGCTTTGCGGCGACCACTGGCTGAATGCATCTTGAGGACAGTGACAAGGATAAATACATAAGACATGAGAATAATGAGTAGTGTGCTGACCTCATTAAAGGTGGCAATAACAAAGAGCAGCAACTCATTGACATGAGTGTCAGAGCAAGAGAGGGAGAGCAATGAGGAGAACTCACAGAAGAAGTGGTTGATGGTGTTGAAACCCTGAAACGATAGCTTGATAGCAGAACACGTGAGTATCAAGGAACACACTACTCCCCATGCATATGACCCGACCACAAGCATGGCACAGAGTGTCTGGGACATGGCAACTGTGTAGAGCAGAGGGTTGCAAATGGCCACGAAGCGGTCGTAGGCCATCACCGCCAATAAAAACGATTCAGTTACCACAAAGGTGCAAAAGAAAAAGAATTGTACTATGCATTCCTGAAAAGAAATGGTTCTGTCTTCTACAACTAGGTTCACCAGAGCCTTGGGAGCAACAATGGAGGAATAGCAGAAATCCACAAATGAGAGGTGGCTGAGGAAGAAGTACATGGGGGTGTGCAGTTTGGGGTTAACTTTGATGATAACAATCATCCCAATGTTCCCTACAACAGTGACACTGTAGATGGCCAGAAAAATCAGGAGGAGGGGGACCTGCAGTTCTGGGTAATCTGAGAAGCCCAAGAGAGTGAACGTGGTTCCAGTTTTATTTCCCTCTGACACTATCATGGTTTCTGTTTGTCAGTATCTGAATAAGTCCTGAGAAGAAAAATTTTAAGACAAGTGAGAGTATGAAAAGCTGGGCTAATATTCCTTACCAAATTGGTTGATGAAGCAAAATATCTTTCATAATTTTTCTATGGGTTTATTATGCAAGATACACTGAATGTAGAATATTTTTAAACATGATAATCATTTTTAAATAGTAACAGAAGCTTAATACATGAAACAGACTGACAGCTGCCAGAAAGGAGGTGGGGGGACAGAATGAAAGATGGCGAAAAGATTAACCAAAGGACATTTATGCACAACCCACGGACATGGACAACAATATAGGGATTGACTTAGGGAGAAGAGAGGGTGAGGCTGGGTGGAGGTGGGGAAAGGGAGAAAAACCAGGAACAACTTATAACAGCATAAACAATAAAAATAAAATTAAAAAAATAAATTTTTCTTCAAGTAAAATAAATACAAGTACTGAATTAATTTTTTAAGTTCCCAGTGGTAATATTTGATTCCTAAAATAATGAGATCAAGGGACATGATATTTTGAAATAAAATTTACCCATAACACTTCCATCTCTCCTTGAACATTATAATTTCATGAAAGATAAGCCTAAAAGAATACAATGACTGA
>PVJI01032835.1:0-11804 GCA_004026765.1 Micronycteris hirsuta
GCCATAAACAAAACCCCTAGTCTGTCTTACCTCCTGTCAGGCAGGTGGAATGGTGACTGCCTGGGAAGCTGGGGCAATTTTTAGTGCACAAAAGATATTATCTTCAGTTCCTAGCAGAAGCCCTCTCACAGCAGGCATGGATGTGGACTGAGATACGCATCATGTCTTATTCCTGTTCCTCCACCTCCTCTTGCCTGGGATCAGGAATACTTCATTAGGCTTATCCAGCCTGCCTGGGCTTTAGCCTTATCAACACAACAGATAATAGGAACCACCTTCGCTTTTCCCTTTTTACACTTAATTTCAACATAATTTATTCCTGTGTCTCTTCGGGGTCTTCACTGTTCAGGTCCTCTAGTGAGGAGGGACAGTGGGATGTTCTTCCGGACCTTGGGTAGGTGCTGTACTTCCCAGTGCCTTAGTTTTTCTAATCATAGTTTGGGGATAATAACATAATAGACGTACTTAAAAATTGAGTTTAACACACATTGAGAACAGAGTCCAGGACATAAGCACTGAGAAAATGCTTCTTATTCTTGTTATCTGTCATATACCCCCAAGAATAATGCCACCAAGCTAAACCAACTACAGAATTTACATGATCCAGCACAAACTGAAAATGCAGAGCTCCCTGTTCAGTATGTTTTAAGAATCTGAGATGGGGACAGCAGAGCATTAAACCAAATGCAGGACCATGTTTCACTGACTACAAGAGTCACGCACCCACAAGGCCAGCCCTGCCACCAGCTGAATTCTCCTGAGAACTTACCTGTGGTCCTTGCTAAAAGTCAGGCTAACAGTACTGCCTTACAATCATTCAATAGTTCGACTACCTCCTCTCCAGGTGGTGGCATGCTTGCAAGAGCCCAGTCTGTTGGAGCCACGGGATCCAAGTTCAACTCCTGACTCTTTCGCTTGATGGGCTATGACCTGGGACCTCTTAACCATCCAAAGTCTCAATCACCTCATCAGCAAAATGGGGAAAGTGCCACCTTCTTTGCAGGATATTTGGGAGGATTAAACAAGAGAGTATAAATGGAATGCCTAGGCACATCATCTGTACCCAACAAATGTTAATCCCCTTTAATTTCAAAGACGACTGTATTTCTCCAGCCTCTTCACTGATCTACACGTGCACTGTCCAACATGGGACCACTCCCTGCGTGAGCTGTCAAGCACTTGAAATGCTGCTAATCCATGGTGAGATGTGCTGTGAGCGTGACAAATACACACCAGATTTTACAGACTTAATGCGAAAAAACAAAGAAACAAGCTCATTAATATTTTTCTATTAACTACGTGTTGAAAGAGCATCTTTATGGATACAGTGTGTTAAAGAGCATGCATTACTAAAATTAACATCATGTTTCTTTTTACTTTTTTAATGTGTTATTGAAAACTTAAAATTACAAACATGGCTTGCATTACATTTGTATCAGATAGTGCTGATCTAGATAGACAATGCAGTCTACCTAGACTGCGAAAACAGGACACACCCAAAGATCCGAAGCTGGAGGGCAGAGCTGGTTATCTGCACTGGAAAAGCAGCCAGACACAGCGGCGACTAATTGCTCACCAAACAAGACAGTCTGACAAGGAGCTGAGAAATAAGACAGAGTCGATTTTGGTACTTTTTGCCAGGAAAAACTAAAATAGAATTATAATATCTGAGCAGAATGTGGCTTTCTTTGCTTTTAAGTACCTACGAAATGTTTAGAGAATACCCTTTTCACCTCTCAAATGACCTTTTAAGTTGTTATAACTTATAACAACTACTTTAAAAGGCAATTCTGGTAAAGGCATAAACTGATTTCAAAAGTTTATTCCATAAGTCAATCGACAAACACTATGCCATCACCTACTATTTCCGGCTTACTGCCTAGTCTATAATACAGAAGACGACTAGCTGAGAAGAAAGACTGCTGTGTGGCCTCGTAAACCTTCAATGCAAAGCTACAGTGAACAGCTTAACTATCTGTCTGAATCTAGGATGAAGGCAGCACTTGGGTGGGGTATTCCATCCCTAGGGAAAACACTATAGATACACTTTTGTCTTTATTCAAATTAATTCTTAAACCTGCATCAACAAGTTTTAAGTTTCCACATAAGCATGTGTTAATTATTATTCTTTTGGACGGCATCTCAATCATAACCTTGGCTAAAACTCTAGAAGAGAACTGAGCGTTAGGGGAAAGAAGTATCATAAATAAGTTTGTCCTTCAGGAAAACACAGGAAAGACGAGTGTTTTAGGAATACATAAGGCAATTTCTTCCCCAAAACCTCACTCTAACTCACTAATCAGCCCAGCTGATCACAGTACTGGAGAGACCACCTAACCACCTTTCCATACTCTCAGCAGTTACTTGTGAGAAAGAGGAAGGTAACTGCAAACGTCTGAGGTTTTCAACTTAGATTTCCTATTCTAGCAGCTTTCCTTTCACATCCCCTTTCAAAAGTCCAATGCAGGAAATCCTGAATACCTCACACTGCCTTAGTTTACCACGTACCTAGGAATGTGGCACTGTCGACAATACGAGAAAAGCCAAAATGTTTATCTAAAGAGGTTTTCATCTTCCTGAGTGAAAGAGGAAAAAAACAGCACAGGCAGTCACAGGACTGGAAAGGAGGGCTGTCATACCGCTACTGGGCAAAGGCAAAGCGGTAAAACTGTCTCTGGAGAAAATCTGGCCATGAGGTGTGCAAAACCTTGAAAAGCCCCTACCTTTGACCTACCGGTGCCCTATCATGGAATTTCTCCTTAAAACATAATCAACAATGAAGGATTTTGTTCAGAAATGTCCATCACACAGTTCAATGTTTACAATAGTGAAAACTTAGAAATAACCTCCATATCCAAAAATGGGAATTACCACTAGGAACTATGAGGCACCCTTTAAAAGTAAGTAGACAAATATTTAATGTGAGAAAAGTCACACTATTAATTCAAAGCATGTTACAAAACATTATGAATACTATGATGCCACAGGTATTTTAAAAGTATGTGCAAAGGGGTAAAAAGACTGAAAAATATAATTTTAACACTGGTTATCTCTAGATGTAACATTATATATTTTTTTCATTTTTTTTCTTACATTTCTCTATTTCTTAAAATTTATATAATGCATATAGATTACTGGGTAAAAATTTTTTAAAAAAATACACAGCAATGTGGTTGAAACTACCAAAAAAACTATTATAATAATAGCTACTAATATCTATTTAGCAACTAAAACACAAGGCACTGTTCTAACAATAAATGCAAACTGTACAATTTTCCTTCAAAATTAAAATTCCTTTCATGATCAGAACAACTCATTGGGGCATAATACCTGATTTTCTACAGATAATTAAAACGCGTATGCATTAAAATAACAGAAAAAGTAATTACAATGTTCAGTTCCTCTGTTCTTTAAAAAAAAAAAATCTTAGGATAGTTTAAAATGGTGGCATACAAGAAAAGACATACACCAAAATTAGTCTGTTACAAAGAAGCCAATCTAGCCAAATCCCCGGAAAAAAACACTTTGATACTTACAACTATAAAACAAAAACTAGAATACGAGCCATCAGTTTTAAGTTTTGTGTTTATAATTTCAAAAGGTTTCTTGTCAGTCTTCCAAAATTTTATGAAAATGTGTAAAACCGAGAATGCATTTCAGAAGTGCCAAAGCCCTTCCCCACTCACTCTTTCTACATATTTTTCTTTAAAATCACTGGGAAACTGCTGCACTGTGGTCCAAGTGCAAGGCCATCTTCTGAGGAAGAGACCTGTCCCTTCACACCACAGGTGAAAACAAGCCTGGAACCCAAACTGGGCCCACGCAAACTCCTTTTTCTGAGTAACTTCATCAAAATCTGAGTGACAATTTACGAGGTTTTTGATGTGCCTTTTTTTAATTTTTATTACTTCTGATGTAATTAGAAGTTTAAAATATATTTTATTGATTATGCTATTACAGTTGTCCCATTTTCCCCCCTGCCCCACACCCCCCCATTCCCCACCCTTTAGTTCATGTCCATGGGTCGTACACATAAGTTCTTTGGCTTCTACATTTCCTACACTATTCTCAACCTCCCCTTGTCTGTTTTCTACCTACTGTTTATGCTACTTATTCTCTGTACTTTGTCCTCTCTCCCTCTCCCCCTCCCACTCCCCTGTTGATATCCCTCCATGTCTTATATAAATAGAATTTTTTTATGTAATTAGAAGTTTTAAGGGTGACTTACAACTGACCTTGATAGAATGCTAACAAAATTTGCCTCTATTTGAAGTTTAATGGAAGTGATATTTAGTCTTTAAAAACAGTACAAAATAAGTCATAATTTCCCTTTCGCTTAAAAAATTGGTATCAACTAAACTTCAAGTTCATCAATCAATCATTGAAGGTCTACTATATGTCAAGCACTGTTCTAGATGCTTGGAATATGTCAGTTAACAAACTCTTTCCTAAAACATCTTTAAATAACCTCTTAATTCTTTTAAAAAAGTCACTATATGATATTTCAACAGCAACCTCTGGAAAACTAAGGATTTTTTTCTAACTTTCTTTAAAACAATACTGTCTTTAAAAGTCTTATACTGAAGTTGTCAGATTATAATCTTACATGCAAACTGAGTTCCAAACATAAATAAAGAGTCATTAGTTTGAAAAGGATAATAAAATCCCACAACAAAGGTTAAGAAAAAGCAAAAATTGCTACAAGCAAAGCATATTATCACAGCCCAGTAAGGAAGTTCAATGATAAAACAACAAAACCCACGGAACAGAGGAAAGGTCTGGCCTGAAATGATGTCTCCCCTCCTGGACAGCCCCCTGGTCTTTGGAGTCTCCACTAGGCATTCTCAGTTCTCAGGACGTGATTTCCTCAAGACATCACCTACTCCCCGCAATAAAACATTTGTTTTCATTCATTCATAAAAGCAATTATGTTCATCTCTATGAATTCCTACGTGTCAATTTCAAATACCCGATAAACCTTCCTTATAAACATTCCCTCATACAGAGGTTGACTTCTAACTTTTCCCCCAAGAAACCTACAGAGAGACTATCCTTCTGGGACAGAAAACCTTCATTGGTCCATCTAACAACAGGGATGCTTGCACTCACTGTTATCCAGGTGCTTAGTATACAGCTCACTTCTCACACAAGGAAACAAAACAAAGGCTGAGCGTGCTGAAGTAGAAATGGCAGGAAAGGCAAGATTTAAAAGCAAAACTGACTAAAGCCACATCAGCCTGTAATTCTTAAGTAAAAGTACAGCTAGATTTCTGGATCTAAAGCACTACCCCAAGATTAAGACAAATCACATGTTAAAATAAGATGAAAAAGAGAAGTTTCCAGAGAGCTTCCCCTGAAAGGCTGTATTTAGTAGAGCGACAAAACCTTAAGCAACCTGGAAAAGACATACCACCGAGTGTGCTCCCCAGACATGGATTAGTATTTCTCTAAACATCAAATATTATAGTAAAAACCACCTAATTTCTGGAAGGAAAAAAAAAACACATTAAGGAGTGAGGCAGGAAGATGATTCGGGACCCATTTTATTTCTGTACGGCTTTCCCTTCTAGGGATTCTGACGCGCTCACCCAGATTTAGTTGCGAATCGTTGGAGAACCCCTAAAAGCAATTAAAGCTGAGGCAGGTGCCAAGAAATCAGATCGCACCCGTGACAAATAGTTGTCGAAAATGCGAATCACCGGCACCACGGGCTCCTGGAACCACTTTTTCTCGTTGCAAAAACGGCAAAGTATGGGGCTCCATCCAGCGGCCCCTCCCTGCCCTGGGACCGCGCTCACACCCTGGGGCGGCCCGCGAACCGGGTCTCGGGCCGATACCCCGGCCGTCTAGCCCTTGCCAACGCCCGCGACCCCCTGCTCCGCCACCCCGCGGCTGCACGCGCTCACCTCCAGGCGCAGGGAGGCCCCGCAGCCTCGCAGAAACTCGCGGATGTTGCTCAGGCACTCGCTCTCGCTCCGGGGCTCCGGGTAGACCTGCAACACAGAGCACAGAAACCGAGCTAAGCGGAGAGGCCGCGGACCTGCCCCGCGACGAACCCGCCGCAACCCCAGCAGAGGCTCCGGCGGCAGAATCCGGCTGCCCGCAGCGCCCCCGGTTGCCCGGCAGTTCGCCTGCTCAGCCGCTGCCTCTCCTCACCCTCTTCCCTTCCTCCAGGATGCACCAATCTCGGGCCCTCTTCCCTCACCAGGAAGAGGACGGGCGCAGGAAGTGACGTCTTCAGACCGCGCACCGGACGGCCCCCCGCGCGACCTCTTCCGGTCCTCTGCCTCCACCTAGCAAACGCAGCCCACCTGGCTCGGCGCGCAGCCGCCGGTTCCCGGTCCTCGTCCTCCGACTCCGCCCGCCTGGCCTGGCCCGCGCGCGCCCGGCTCCTGCAGACACCCGGTGCCCCACCTCAGACCCGGCCCGCGTGGGCATAGACCGCCAGGTCCAGAGGAGCCCGAGTGGGCTCGGCCTCGGTGACTTGAGCAACCTCAGTGGAGCTGGAGAGAACCCGGTGTGTCCCTGCCCCGGGTTCAGGGGTCAAAGGAGCTAGCATTGCAATATGATTTTAAATAATTAGTAACATAAATTATGCTTGCTGGAATCACAATGCAACATTTCTTTTCCCAAATACAGACCATGTGCTTCATGAATGATTAACCAAAAGAGCCGGTTACATACAAGTCGGCGAGTAAGTGGGCTGGGGAGAAATCGTGGCGAATGCAGCCTCCGCCACTGGTAAAGCGCAGCCAGGAGGGCTCCTGCAGACTGCCTGGTGCTTGGTCCAAGGTAGAATTGTGACGGCTACCCGTCACACATGAAAGTAACTATTGGCAGCATCCCAAGGCAAGAGACATTAAGGAAACCAGGAACAGTACCAATTACACGGAACAATCAAGGGCGACACCAGAAGAGCTTTTTGTTGTGCTCTCAACTGCACATGAAGAGTAAGTTTTGGCAGTTACACTTAACCATCATCCAGAATTCTAGCATTTTTGAGGACATTGAAGGCCCTTCGTACTGTCCTCTAGGGGGAAATCAGGCCTTTCCATTAGGCCTCTCTCGGGAATACAGTGGTTTCATCTCAAAGTGCTCAGATCTTTTACAAATCAAAACCAGCGTGTTGAGAGGTGTGGAGAGGGAGGAAATGAGACTCCCTCCCACCTCCCATACAATGTGAATATTCTTCGAAGAAAGTGCTAACGTATTTCCCTCCGAACTGATTTGTTTTGTAGAACAGCAAAACCAAAGTGGCCTCCTACTTCATTTTGCTTCTCTCCGTAAAAGAATCGAAAAGTCCATGTACCAGATGTGTACCTAGTATCTAAAATCTTCATGTTACATAGTTGCAAAGTATTAATTTCTGACATCCTGATGACATTTTAAAACTGAACTGTTAAACATTCTTTTAAAAAAATACATCCAACAGACTCTAAATACAGTAGACATAATACCCATTTTTCCACCCAAGGGAAAAAAATTGTGAACATGCTCTTCTTTAAAAAGTCAGAAATTTCATATTAATGTCTTTCTCCTTTAACTCATTTCCTTTTAACTTTCCCCAAAAAATTGTGCTCTGGGTTGATGAATGTTTGTGCTTAAAAATGATACTGCTCACACTGTTTTCTCAAGAGGCCCACACAAATATAGTTAATCCTCATTCACTGATTCTTTGTCTGCAAACTTGTTTACTAAGTAAAATGCATATGTAACCCCAAAATCAGTACTTGTGACACTTTCTCAGTTATTTATGGATATGTGCATTGAAGTGAAAAATTCGAATTGCCTTATGCTCACGTTCCCAGCTGAACTTGAACCAAGGCCATGTTCTGCGCCATCTTGTTTTAGCCATAATGTTAGGCAAATGTCCTTTTCACAGGCTACTAATGTCACATTTTTCACATTTTTGTGCTTTTTGTTGATTTCATTGTTTTAAATGGCCCCCAAGCTAGTAAAGCACTGTTGAGTGTTCCTAAGTGCAAGAAGTCTATAATGTGCCTTACAGAGAAAATACATTTTTAGGTAAGCTTTCTGCAGGCCTGAGTTATAGTGTTGTTGGCTGTGAATTCAATGTTAATGAATCACCAATACAGTATATCCAGGAAAAGGACAAGATTCCCTAATCTGTATATGAGGCCGTTCTGAAAGTGCTAAAGTAACATCTGTAGTACATGATGGGTCTATGGAAAAGATGGAAGAGCAGCTAAGTTTGTGGAGTCATAAAATGACAACCAATGAAAAGAGTATAGTGGACAGCATTGTGAGGCTAAAAGCCAAAGAAATTTATGGTCATGTTACCCAGGGTCAAGAAAATGTTAAACCTTTCTCAGCTACTGCAGGTTGGCCTACGCATTTCAAAAGGCAATACTACAGGAAAAATGTTTGCCCTGGCTGGTGTAGCTCAGTGGATTGAGCGTGGGCTGGGAACCAAGGGGTCGCCGGTTCGATTCCTAGTCAGGGCACATGCCTGGGTTGTGGGCCAGGTCCCCAGTGAGGGCCATGGGAGAGGCAACCACACATTGCTGTTTCTCTCCCTCTCTTTCTCCCTCCCTTCCCCTCTCTCTAAAAATAAATAAAATCTTTTAAAAATTTAAAAAAATAAATTTAAAAAAATGTTGACTTTGCGGGCAAAGCAGGTTTGGCAGATCATGAGGCTGCAAAAGAATTTTTAAAATATCTGCTAAGCATTATACATGAATAGGGTTATACGGAAGAGCAGGCTTTCAGTGCTGATGAAACAGGCTTGTTTTACAAGAACATTGGCAAGCGAATCTATGTAACACAAATGGCCTCCAAAACTTCTGGCTTAAACCATGCAAAGACCATGCAACCTTGCTATTATGTGCCAATGCCAAGGGAGACAAAGTGCAAACCCTTAATGGTACACAGAGCACAAAACCCACAAGCACTTAGAGGGAAAAACCTGAACCGTATGCCACTCCACCCGAGGTGGAACAAAAAACCATGGATTGAGTCTGAAATAGCCTGGGATTGGTTCCACAACTGCTTAATCCCAGAAGCTGAATGCTATTTCCAAGGCAAAAACTTTGCCTTGAGGATTTTATTAATTTTGGAGAATGCTCCAGTTCATTGCCATGAAGAACTTGAAAGTGCCCACCCCGACATAGAAGTTCTCTTCATATCCCCAAATGCTGCATCTTTCATCTAACCCCTCACTTGGCCTAATGAAAGCTTTCAAGGCACACTACACCCAGAAGCTTTATAGCAGTGCTTTTGAGGCTCTTGATGCCAATGAGGAAACCACCATAATGGACCACTGGGAGTCAGTCACTATTCACAGTGTTATTGATTTACTGGCACAGCCTGGGACGGCATTAAGCAGGCTACTATCAGTAAGTGTTGGGGAAATGTTTGGCCAGACTGCATGAAAAGTTTTGAAGGTGTTACAGAGAATATTAAAAACTGTGTTAAAAGCACGATGCATATTGCACAGCAGTAAGTAGAGATGGTCTCAATGACCTGAAGGAAAAAGATGTGGAGGAGATTTTGACAGAAACAGCAGTAGAGCCCACCAACAGTGACCTGGATAGCAGAGGAAACCTGGGTGCTTCCTCCAAAATGGAAGGACTTTTATGATGTAACTTGATTCTTTGAAGCCTTCTGAGTTACACAGCCAAAGTTCAGATATAATCTATCATAAAAAATTTTAAATCATTAGTTATCAGTTTGATTAGGGTCCCTTGCAATTCTGTGAAAGCTAAGAAGTAGAAATCTCTGAGCTGCAAAATTCCAGTCCTTAAAGTTACTCACTTTTCAACACCATGGATACTTTTAATTGTCCCGCTGTTACAAGGCCTTGGGGTTTCCCATCTTGCAGTGGCGTACCTCCGGAAGACAACACACAGGTGAATGGTCTGCCCTTTTATGTGCTGTGGGAGAAAGGCCGTTGTGAAAGTGGAGGTGAGACGGCTGAACCAGCGTGATGCCCTCCTTGGTCTCAGGCTAGTCAGTTTTAGGTAAGTGCATATGCAAGTTGAGGATCTGGAAATGGATCCCCTTAAAACCATCCCACACCTTCAAACGTCATCATGTGCATGTGGCTAGCTAGTTCAGTGTATACTGTACCTCAAACAACGTATCTGTTTGGAAAACTAATGTGACAGAGTCAAAACTTTATAGTAAGCAGTCCCTGACTCTAACATAACATGCTGACCTTGGACAAGTCACTGGACCCTTCTGGGTCTATGCCCTGATCCCCAATTTAAGTCAAACGTATTCAGCCTTTCTCACAAAGCTGTTGGGAGGGTCAAATGGGAATGAAAAGAAGAGTGAGACAAGGTCCCTGCCTTCACACAACATGACATGTAAAACCACACAGATGTACACTCAGGGCCATGGAAGCACATAGAAAAGAAATTTTATAGACGTGTGGCAGGGACTGAGGCTTAACCAACCCAAAAGGTGACATCTAAGTTGGGGATAAGATGGTGAGGAAGCACATGGCACTGCATTTTCAAAGGTGTGACATTCAAGAAGTCCATGGTGTTTTGAAGACCTGCAAGCAATCAAGGGCAACTGATTGCTCAGTTGATCAATCAGTTGATTGTTCAGTTGATCAGATCATGGGTGAAAATATAGTAGAAAAAAATATGTGTGAGATATGATGGTACAAAAGAAGATATTTAAAGTCCCCCATCTTATTTCACTACGGAAGCTGTATGAATGATAAGTGAGCATATGAAAAAGTGTTCGTCATTAGTCATCAGGGAAATGCAAATTAAAACTTCAGATAATGCTACACACCACCAGAATGGGTAAGATGGAAAAGGCTGACAATATCAAGTATTGGCAAGATGGAAAGCAACTGGAACACCCACGTATGACTGGTAGGAGTTTAAAGTGATGCATTTGGAAAACTGCAAGTTTCTTGCAAAGTTAAAACATACCTATGCTCCAGCAATGCCTCTCCTAGATATTTATCCAAGAGAGATGAAAACATGCCCACAAAAAGGCATGTACAAGAATGTTCATAGCTTTATTTGTAATCACTGAAGGCGAGCAGTCCTCAGTGCGCTCTCGAAGGTATTTGGAGGAGAGCTCTGGCTTCAAATGACCAACAACTGCCCAGTTTACTTTCCAGAAATCCTGTCCCAAGTTCTCCATGTTAATAAACTCCAGGTTTAGAGGAAATCATCAATAGGAAAATCTCAGACATTCCACACAGCAATATCTTCACTGATATGTCCCCTAGAGCAAGGGACATAAAGGAAAGAATAAACAAATGGGACCTCATTAAAATAAAGAGCTTCTGCTGGGCTAAAGAAAACAGTATTAAAATAAAAAGAGAACCAACCGTATGGGAAAACATATTTGCCAATGATACCTCAGACAAGGGTTTGATCTCCAAAATATATAAAGAACTCATATGACTCCACTCCAGGAAGACAAAAAACCCAATTAAAAAATGGGCAAAAGGGCCCGGCTGGTGTAGCTCAGTGGATTGAGCGCGGGCTGGGAACTAGAGGGTCCCGGTTAGATTCCCAGTTGGGGCACATGCCTGGGTTGTGGGCCAGGTCCCCTGTGAGGGCCATGTGAGAGGCAACCATACATTGCTCTTTCTCCCTCCCTTCTCCTCTCTCTAAAAATAAATAAATAAAATCTTTAAAAATAATAATAAATAAAAAAAAAAGGGCAAAAGTCTCGAACAGACACCTCTCCAAGGAGGACATACAGAGGGCCCAGAGACATATGAAAAGATGCTCAGCATCACTAGCCATCAGAGAGATGCAAATTAAAACCACAATGAGATACCACCTCACACCAGTCAGAATGGCCATCAT
>PVJI01032836.1:0-11810 GCA_004026765.1 Micronycteris hirsuta
GTAGCCTTCATTTTTTCATCTAATTTGCGACCAAATTCAACCAATTCTGTGAGCATCCTGATTACTAGTGTTTTGAACTGTGCATCTGATAGGTTGGCTATCTCTTCGTCGCTTAGTTGTATTTTTTCTGGAGTTTTGATCTACTCTTTCATTTGGGCCATTTTTTTTTTCTCAGTGCACCTGTTATGTATAAGGGGCGGAGCATTAGGTGTTCACCTGGGTGGAGCAGCCCAGGTTGCTGTGTCGTGCCGCTGCCTGTGGGGGAGGGGCCTGAGAGGGAACAATGGCACTTGCTCTGCTGTCTGCCCACTTTCAGTCACTTCTCCCACCACCCAAAAGCAAATCGGGCCCTTCTGTGCTAGTTCCCGGGTGGGTGGGCTAGTGTAGTTCTCAGTCCCTGTGGGTCTCTCCAATGAACTCTCCTGTGAGGCTGGGAGTTCCTCCTGCTGCCACTTCAACCCCGACAGGTGTTTCAGTCAGTGGTTTGAGGCTTTATTCCCCCGCCCTGGAACTCTGGGCTGCGTGGTCGGTTTGATCCCCAGCTTTTTCTCCCAGTTGATCTGCATGTGAATGCAGAACCATCCGCTCCACCAGCCCAGGCCTCACCGGGTCCGGGTCAGCCAGCCACAGGTTTCGCCGGGTCTGCCAGCTGCGGGTCTCCTGGCCAGCTGCAGCATTGCCTGCCCTGCTTCACAAACTGCCAGCTTGCCCCGAGCCCTCTTCACCTGGCTCTGCCCTGCCTACCAGTCTGGGTGAATGTGTCTTCTTTAACTCCTTGGTTGTGGGACTTCCACACAGTTCAATTTTCTGTCAGTTCTGGTTGTGTTTTGTTTTTAAATTGTTGTTGTCCCTCTTTTGGTTGTGCGAGGAAGTACAGTGTGTCTACCTATGCCTCCATCTTGGCCGGAAATCCTAATAACGATGATAGTTTTATAGTCTATGTTCATAATTTTCCTTAAAAAATCAATCCTTAACTATGTTATCAGTCTGAAGAAAAGTAGATCAATGGGAAAGGGATATACTTCTTTTGCATCATGATAATGAAATAATTTTGGCCGTGTCTGTTACATTAACATTGAATATATTGACATCAGAATCACATTAAATAAATTCATTTTAATGATAAAACACTTATCATATTATTTCCGATACATGAAAATGGAGAGTTTACCTATTTTTCTACTTATAAAAACCATCTACCACCTCTGTATTCTATACCATAATACTTCAGAATTTAAGATAAAAACAAGATTAGTGTGTTTGTATTTAGTTATGTTTCTAAAATGAACTTGATAAAAGGAAGTGAAAGGGCATGAAAATATTTTTAAAATAATAAAACTTCATGGAATGCATGCTATTTTAGCTATGAGTTTGCTGCACACTTGTAATTATAAATGTGACATCTATTAATCTTTTCAATAATATAAGAATGAAGAATAAATACTAATATTATTGGTCAATACATTAGCAAACATGTTTAATTAGTTGATTAACTGCTAAAGAAAAATCATTCTTACTTGATTTACCATACTTCTTATAGTAAACAGAAATTAACAAGCAATTCATACCCGATACTCTTTTGTCCCCAAGGAGACTTTTGAATGTTGCTTTTAGACAACAGTCACAGATTCACAACTGTTAGGCAATCTATGGATCCCCAGGGATGTATTCTTGTTGGCACATCCAGCAGTACTGGCTTAGTTGATATACAATTGATAAAATTCTCCTATGTTTTTCAACAGCCCTCCTTTCTTTTGTAAAAAAGGCACAAAGAGAGAGAGAGAACAACACACACACACACACACACACACACATAACTTTTTAAATTAAAGTGAATTTTCATTTAATAGTATAGCTGTTTTGCCAAAGAAGATTTGAGAAGGAGCCATAAACTTTTGACCTTGTCTATGTATTTAGCTGTAATCCTTCAAATGGACCCTTCTAGCATTGCACCCTCTAGTCCTATTTGCTGCAGTAGTTTTGGATAAAAATGTGAAAATAGCATCTAACATGTTCCAATAGAAACAAGGCTGGTCAATGCAGAGATGCCCTACAAAAATTACAAATTTTTTTGGAGAACAAGATATTCAATTATAAGACATGAAACACAAGAAAACTATGTCATTTACTGATTCTTTGTTCAACTAAGGGCTAATGATGTTTTAAAATACAATTTTGAAAAATTTACAATTTTATTATAGAAAAATTAGCATAAGGAAAAATTCGTACAACATATAGCCACTCAGGACATCATTATAATCTATTTGAGACATTTTTTTCTATACATATATGCCTATGTGTATATTTGAATAATTATGGAATTTCATTCTTTTTTGTCACATGCCACAACATTCTTGTATTATTAAATATGTACCTAAAGAATCATATCAATGGCTACCAAAAATGATGCTGGCTGAGACACTGTGGGCAAGAAGTAAAATTCCATACCTCCTCACACTAGGTGTTTCTACCTGAATGAATATAGCACTGGTACTGTCAGGAGTCTCCATGAGGAATACTGTCATACCAGGAGTTCGCAATTGGTTTCGCTTGCTGACATTCAGAGGCAGCAATAGCTACATCAGCCTTGGTAAGTAAGGAGGCCATGTTGTTGAGTCCATGCTACTCTCCATCTCTGCCACCAGGATCACCCTATTAACATGCCCCTCCTCACAGTTCTGGGTTGGCCAATGTTGAAGGCTGGACAATATCAACTGGCTAAGTAATTTTCTCTATTTGGCTTTTAGTGCCTCTTCAGTAGAAGATGCTTCCTAGAGGGTGGTAACGTGATGATAAGATATTCTTATTTAATCCCCATTCTCATGTCCATCCATATATGCCTTTATTCCAGACTTCCTTGTCTCCAGTCCCCCAATCTTTCTTCTTCCAGAACCTTTGTCAGCTGACCAGGCCGTTTGCTACCACCTGTGAATACATAGGGATTCTAACCTGTGGCCATTTCTTATTTTAACATAAAGTGAATGACTAGTTGTATTGTTCTCAGTTCTATCCACTGGGAAGAATTTTCCCTCCCAAAAAATCTCCCTCCACTATTTTAAGGTCATTCCTGAGACTGTCTGCAATATACCCAGTAGATATCCCTTTCTATGACTGTCTCATATTTTGAGCTGGCATCAGCAGACCTAGCTCAGGTTTTCCTTCTTTCAGATAGTTATTCAAGACCTCTCATACAGAGACAAGTGTGAGCTGAAAAAAGACCAAGGCAGGCAGTGGTAGTGAGTGACATAGGAATATAAGCTACTCACCACATTATTTTCTGGGGTAATGTAAGAAAAAGGACGAGCCCAACTCAAAAGCTGGGTTGGAATCTAAGGAAGCTAATAGCTAGAGACTCTGTGCTAACTACAGTCCTTCCCGCCAGTCAGTAAATCCTTTCATAAAGGGTGATCTCAATGGTACATCCTTATATCTGCCAAATGATATAACTACTTTACTATCTAGGCCAGCAATTTTCAACCATTTGAATCTCATCCATGTATAAACTAATTACTAGAATTCTTCAGCACACCAAAAAAATATATGTTTTGCCGATCTGACAAATAATAGGTATAATTTTGATTTGTTCACACTAGACGGCTGTTGTTGTGTTGGCTGATGTCATTTTTTTAATTTGACAATCTCAGGGAAAAAAGATCAATGCCCCTGACTAAATTAAGTCAAATATCACACATTTTAATAATTCTTGCAGCACACTGGTTGAAAATAGCTGATCTATGCTATTGTCATCTTTATTCTTTCAGACTAAATAGAGTCAGTTTTCTAAGTTCTAGATACTAGTGTAATTTAATCATGATTAGAATTTAATATTGATTGGAGAGAGTTTTTTTTAACAATATTGAAACTTTCTAATCAAGATCATGACATGTCTCCACTTTACCAAGTCTCGTTTTGTCTCTCAGTACTATTAAATTTTTACCCATATACATTTTCCATTTCATTAATTTTATTATTTTTGTCCTCTCATAAAATGTTTTATTAGTTATTGTTTTAAAATAAAATATTATTTAATACTAGTTTATTCAAAGGGAAAGTTTATAAATCGTGTTCTTATTTATGTAATTTTGTTGTTTACCTTGGACTTTTCAGATGGTCAAATAATTTGCAAATAAATCCATATTTAAATATTGAATAATTCTTATGTGGATAGGATAAACCCTACATGATCATAGTGCTTATTTACATATATAAAATTATATAGATTTTTCTCCTATTGTTAAATTATTGAATTCAACACAAGATTTATGGACAAGTTGTTACACTTTCTTCTTCTAATAGTGTATACAAATGCTCCTTGACTGCAATGGGGTTACCCCTCCATAAACCCATTTTAAGTTGAAAATATCCTAAGTTGAATATATATTTAATACATCTAACCTACTGAACAGCATAGCTTAGCCTAGCCTACCTTAAACATACTCAGAATATAATATTCAAAAACAATGTAATTTGGGGAATATCCTAAGAATATTTGACAAGATTTTGAAGTCTGTGGAAGGGAAATATTTAGAAGTACATCTATTCAATTACTATGTTGGACTACTTCAGTTGCCAAAGCCAGAACAATATATGTTAAATATTTATCAAGCTAAAATTTAGCTTTGTAAAATGAACTAAAGTTTGCCAGACTGAATAGGAAAATGTGTGGAAAGAAAAAGATAAAAATGAATATCATAGATTTAACAGGACAAGTTCATATGTTGACAAATCCCTATTAAGACAAATGCACTACAGTGGCATGCCTACAGACACTTCCTTGGTCTTCATAGAGTTTTAGGATCAGAAACCTGTCGTTCTACAATGGCATTCAGGCACTGGGCTGCTAAGATAATATAGTTCTCTTTCTGATTATAATATCTTTGAATTAATAGAAAAACCTACAGCCTGGTAATGAATCTTTGAACTTATCTTCTAATCTTAAATACATTTGCACTGACCCTCTGATTCTACCGTAATTGATTTAAATACAAGGCATTGAGTTCAGAATGGCAGTTAATTTAAATCAGTGACATAAAATAAGGACTAGACTGGGGAACCATCTCTTTCTTCTCTGTTTCTTCTTTAAGCAAAACAAAAAGCCTATTAGCCTCCTGAACATAAATTGATATATTCATTTGAGTCTAGTTTCTACAACGTAAGGATTTTATGAGAACTTGGATAACAGCTAAGGATAACCATTTACCTTTTATAAGCAATGGAAAGCTGATATTTCATATAAGTACTGTGAAAAAATTGTAACTTTTTGAAACAATAGTATAGAATTTACATATTAGTGGTTATAAAATAAATATGCAGTGTCCAGAAACAGCACTACCTCACTACCTTCACTTTATGAATTCATTCTTTGGAAAGACATAATATAATGAGTGTCATGTAGAATTGATGTCACAAAGGCAAACATTTCTAGAAATGAATCAAAGGTGGTTTTCCAATAGTTAAGAAAAACTGCAACCACAGATGCTGAGAATGGATATCATTCTTAAAATGCCCAATAGTAATTCTTAAAATATATCTTAATAAAGTTTGCAAGGACTGCTTTTTCTTCAGGAGTGATTCAAATTCCCTTTCTTCAGAGCATAAAGTTTTTAATCACCATTTGCTTTTTTTGAAATCAGTGCATAATAACACTGTATAATATAGAGTGGCAATTAAGAGGGAAAATATGCCAAAATCAATACAAACTGACACTGTTGCCAGCAGAAGACAGATGCAATGCAAAATATTCCTATTATTAAAAAATGGGACAACTGTACTTCAACAACAATAAAAAAGAGGAAAAAAGAAATAAGTAGAAACATTGGAAAGTGAGATCCAAATTAAGAATCAGTCTATGGAAAACTGCCACAAATTGATTTTTGAAGAAATAATTCGTTTTTAAGGACACCCAACATCTCCCTAACATCCTGCAGTGATATATCAGCTACTCCTGCAAAATACCAGCAGTAAGTCAAAGGGCATTTCAATGTCTATTAATTTAATATTGTAACATGCTCTTGTAAAAAAAAAAAAGACCAGGGCATATTTTTCCAGTTAATCCTCACAATTTATCATAGGCACAGCAGCCTTTTCAAGATAGGTTTTAACACTTGATTTAATTTTAAAATGCGATTGACACAATTTGTGATCATTTTACTTCTTCTTTGCATACAGGAATATTTTCAACAAATCACAGAGTTTAGTAATGATTTGGATTTTTTATGTGTATGTTTGTTTCCTAAAGAAAGAAGGAAGACAAACCATCAATTTTTTAAAATATCACATCTGGATTAATCAAAGAAATGTAAGTGACAACGAGTTCCTAAATATCTCAATTACCAAACATTTCTGTTTTACTTTTTATTTAACCTTTTATCCATATATTTCCAATATGATCATAAAACTTTTGGTTTCTCTCTTTGTTGTGAATTCATACAAGGTTTCAGCACAGGTGAGGAGTAATGTTGTATAGTGAACAACAAACATGCTTTCCAAAACTTTAAGATGGTGAATAATAATTTGTTCAGGTTTGTAGTGATGAAAGAGAATAGACAACTATAAAAGGCCAAAGAGTTTAGATAAATAATTAGTAAATAAATAAAAAACAGTTATATCACAAGGATTCATAAAGCCCTCAAAAATATTGCTTTCTTACATTGCAAAAGTCCTCTCTCTTTCAAAAGGCCATTGAAGGTTTTGTTATCATTTTAATAAATTGAGCGTAAAACATTACTCAACTCAGATTACTTAGTACTGTACTCATTTATTTAGCAAAGAATCACATACTCATTTATTTTACTTTGCTTGGATGAGATCCTCCAGAGTAATCTCTATAGAGGAGATTTCTCTAAGATGTGTGAGTTTCATATATAATATATTATAAAGTTGTTTTTCAGGGGACATGGTTTTTTTAACATTCTGCTTCACAAACATGAGCAACTTTCTGCATGGACTTATCAGGTAGACAGCATCGCTAGGGTTTTTTGTTTGTCTGTGAATTGATCACATTAGGTGGAGTCATTTTTGGGATTTTTCAGATTCAGATCTAGAGTATGTAATTAGAAACTTGTCAGACCAAGAGTTTCATCAGTTAAAGGAATACATTTTTTTTTAAATAGGTAAGAGTCAAGGCAATTTACCAAGTATTTCAATTCTGAAGTCTGGCATTTAACATGCAGTCCTTCCAAAATATAATTTTGAAAGTATACTGAGTGTTCCCAGATACATAATACATAAGCACTATGTACAGCATTTCCATTTTTCTTTTTACATTGTTGGCTCTTATTCCACACAGCAAGGTATTTGTTGGCTTCACTGAATGAAAGCAATTAAACAGAAAGGAGAACAGGAAAATATAACTGTTTAAACTTCAGAACAAAATCTGTGTTCTCACCAGTACAATGCTTGGGACTCTTGCTATAATTTTTCTGAATGGAAAGGTCTTATAATATGTGTTTAGGGGTGTGTGTATTCATATATATATTTATTTACAGATACTTGGAATGGGACAAAAGAAGATGAAGGGTAAATCAGACAGATTAATATGTGATTTCAAGAACTATGGATATTGAAAGTTATATTGAATGTGAACAAAAATTAATGAGATGGTCATTTGTGGAAAAGGAAATTAAGGATCAAAGAGACATACCAAAGTGAATTACTAAGACAAGCAGACAAGAAATATTTAGAACAGTATTATACATATATACTTTTATTCTTCGTGACTTTACTGATGTTGTAGTTAGAGAAACTATTGACTTAAAATCCATTGTCTTGCATTTGGAGTTATTTGTGCAATCATATCTTGGATTGATTTTTACTGCAGAAAGAACTTTCCAGTGGCAATAGTCCCTCATTGCTGCTGTAACAAATCACCATAAACTTAGTGACTTAAAACATGATTTATTTTCTTCTATCTCTATAGCTCAGAAGTCCAACAGGGGTCCCCTGGGCTAAAATGAAGGTGTCAGCTGCTCAGTGTCCCAGAGGATCCGTTTCCTTGCCTTTGCCAGCTCCTAGAAACCACTTTGATTCCTTTTTCATGGCTCTGTCACCATCTTCAAAGCCATCTGTGTAGCATCTTTTCTCCTTTCTGACCTCTCCTTCCATTTTCCCACCTCTTTCTGTGACTATGATCATCCTTTGTCTCTCTTATAAGGACCCTAATGATTACATAGGGCCCACCTGGATAATCCAGGATCACCTCCTCATCAAGATTTTTAATTGAAATCTGCAAAGTTCCTTTCATCATATAAGGTAACGTAGTCACAGATTCCAGCACTTGGGAGGGGCCTCGAACAACCTACAACAACACCTCTATACTCCCTTTTATTCTTTCATTGTATCCAACATCATCTGCAGTTATCACTGTATATCTTACGTCATGGTCCTTGAGGGTTGAGGCTATTTGCGTTTAGTTCACCATTTTATACTACAGTGCCTGGCACACAACAAGCACTCTATCAGCATTTCTTGAATTGACAACCAAAATATATCCAGACCCTAGATGTCTTGATTCCCAGCCAGTGGCTTTATTTGCATCATAATTCCACTTTTTCCATTAGCATTATCATAAATATTATTCTGGAAGTAGTTCCCATGGATGGATTTTTACACTTAAACTAAAGCAGATGGTCTCCTCTGTTTTAACACAACTGAGAAGTTGTGTGCTCATATAGATTCCACAGAAAATATCCTTAGGTTCAGACTGTAGTTAAATTGGATCATGAACCATGCTAGAAAATGTAGTCATTTAGTCTGAATTTTGCCTCTTATATACCAATGCAAGAGAAAACATGCCATGTTAAACAAATTGCAATTTTGTTTTGTAAAACATTCTGAAAACTGTTGGGGAAAAATTGAATGGAAAAAATCTTTCTGATACATTTTTTAACCACTTACATTTAGATGGTATCAAAGTATGCAAAATAATACATACGAAACTATTTCAAGGCTTGAGGGGAAGTTCCTGTTATATATCTGTAGTAGAGTAATTTTTATGTGAAAAAAACAGTAGTCCAAAAAAACTGAGATCCCTTTAATAAAGAAAAAAAATGAAATGCTCCATCTACAGGTTGCCATGGTTTCAGTTTATCCAAAAAATAAAAGAAAAGAAAAAGAAATTGGAAGGTCACCAATAAATTCTGAGCTTATTCTTGTTTTGCAAAAAGAAATCACATTAATGCAGTGTAAAATCCTAACAAGATTTGGAACAATATAGCACTTTGAAAATTACAAAACCATTAGTCAATACTATATTAAGCTGATTTATTACCCTCTAGTGCTACAGTCTTTTAGCTGCCGATTGGGATCCAGTTAAGAAAAAATAAGATTACAACTCCTTTCCTGAGTTTTTCACACTATTTTCTCAGGAAATAAAGTAAATTAGACAATAAATCATTGTTCATATCGCTTCTCAACTAGTACTAATCTAAGAGGTGGATATTCAGGTTAACATTTTTTTCCACTCCCTTGTATCAAAATTCAATACAGTTACTTCAGTCAAATGATACAAAAGACTCCTTGATTGCAAGGAAGGAAACCTAATTTGAACTCGATTAAAGAACAAAAGATAATTTATTAGGACAGCATCTCCTGCTATCCTCAAGCAGTGCCTGAAAACACTGTTTCTGAGGTCTGCCAATCTCTGAACTCCCTGCTTCCCTAAACTCTATAGAAGATCAAGCATTTTGTTTTGTTCAAAGAGATTGTGTTGTACAGATACAGCTCTCCCTTGCTTAACAGGCAATAAATTCATCTTTTTTGTTTTAGATACTGAGTGGCAGCCCCTCCTTCAGTACTATAATTGCTACTGTCTCCCACACAAACCAGCATCATCTCATGCACCCAACCCTCTCATTGAAGATCCAGAGCAATTGAGGGCATGCACTCCCTCTCTTACCCCCCACTCCGCACACGGGGTCAAGAAAAAATACTTAAACTTGGCAATATCCTAGTTTAGATTTTATCTTATATGCAAATCAATGGAATTTGAGTAAAGTTTCAGTCTCCTTATTTCTCTCCCATTTCTTTGACTTTCTGCAGTTAGGTGCCTGGGGATTTAGTTGGGCTTTATTTACTCTCACAGGAAGGTAAGGGCACCTTGCATTTTCAAAGTGTACGGGAGTGTGGATGATTTGTTCTTCTGGCAGTAGGGGAGAGGAGAAATTCAGTCTTAGTGATTGTCCTGTGGATGCTCTCTGGTCGCGAGTGCACAGTGGATGGTCTGTTCTAGTTTTTGGACTGGTGACCACGTTTAACAAAGATATCCCAGATCTAACATTCAGAGGGCTTGAGAACAGCCATTTTTTCTCTGCATTGTAGCAGCTTTGTCTACCTTGAGTCCACAGGCCCCCTTAACACCTCTGAGTCTCCTCATGAGGGCACTTGTCACACAGTCAGGCAGTGGAAAACTAAGGTATCTGCACAGGCAAGCTGCCTCGGGTTCATCTTTCCCTCTTACCACCACTGTGCTGTCACTAGGAGATTGTTGGATTTGGTCTAGAGAGAGGCTTGGTAGATATGCCCAGACATTCGGATTCCTAAAAGTTCGTTACCCAGGGAATGATACCTCCTGTGCCCTGCTGTTCTCAAGATCTCCCATACTTACCTTGGTGTTGATAAAGTTCTCCCTTTCCTGGTTTCAGCCCAATTGTAACTAGATTGAAGACACTTTTCCCACTCTCTCCCACTTGTCACAAACCATTGAGGCTGAAGTCCACTTTGTCTCTTATGTTGTGGGTTTTGTATCATTTATTTTATATCATGGATTTCCCTAAATGGACTATTCCCTCTGCCCTACAGAAAATTCACAGCTCAAGTACAAGGCTTATCCTCTCTAAAACAAGAGTTTTTCTGTGTGATCTAGTCTTCTAACTCTGTTCTTCAATATGTTAATGGAACTTAAAGAAATTTAGAAAATCCTTTTTTCTCTTGATAAAACCTGGTTTTTAAGATTCTTATCATGCTTTTAACTTGGGTAAAGTCAGTTTTGGATTCTAAAAGCTGACTATTGATCTACCATTTCTCTTTGTATTCCTGTTCCAACAATCCTAATCTTTCCTAAGTTAAATGCATGCCTCTGACTGAATGGGGGAAGGCATGAGCCCAGGCATATAAAATATAAATGAAAATGCATTTCTTTGTGTAAAAATGTAATCTCTAATACATACTGATACAATTTTTGCTACAATAATGAAAATGCTTTCAAAATATTAGTATTTAATACTTGTGGTTTGAGGTAACTCACAGTGTTAAAGTTCATCAACATTTTTATGTGCATGGAGAGACTGCTCATGACCCCACACATTTGGGAACACAAAGGTCACATGTTCTTCACCCCCATGCGCCCTGAACTCCTCAGTGTATATTATCTAATTAATATGCTCACTACTATGAGACTGGAAGCCAAGAGAACCTTTAGCTTAGTTACTAGGCAGATATTTTTGTATGGTCAGGTCAGAAGGAGTCAGTGACTTGAAGGGACAGTCACTCAACAACCAATAGAGAAACAATGGAGAGAAAAGTGAAGGGGGTTCCAAGTGATGAATGTTTTCTGCTAAGCAATGTTAAGAGAATATTTAAAAAATAAAATTTAAAGTCTTACACATAGCAAAACTCACCTAAGATAGCAAGATGAAGTGAACTGTTTTGATCATGTTATTGACCATTAAATGTGGATATCCAGCCCTGGCTGGTGTAGCTCAGTGGATTGAGCGCGGGCTGGGAACCAAAGGGTCATCGGTTCGATTCACAGTCAGGGCACATGCCTGGGTTGCGGGCCAGGTCCCCAGTGAGGGCCATGTGAGAGGCAACCA
>PVJI01032837.1:0-11787 GCA_004026765.1 Micronycteris hirsuta
GTGCTTTTTTCCCCGTTTGTAAAATGAGAAACTGAGGCTTGAAGGGTAAGTTCCTGGCCTCGAGCCTCACAGCTGTAGATGGGGAAGCCTGTGCCTGGCACCTGGCTCATGGGGGAGGGAGGAGCGGCCCAGGGTCCTGACACCTCCCCCCACCCGCCGTCATCACGGCTGCCCTGAGCCACAGACACCGGGCCCTGAGCCTGACGGGGGCTGGGGTGGAGGCAGGGAATGAGCCCACCCAGGAGAGGCGTGGAGGGAGAGTCCAGCAGGAGTGCACACGCATGGGTGTGAGCGTGTGTCGATGAGTGTGGGGGTGCGGTGTGCACACACACCCAGGTGGTCCTCCAGGCGAGGGCAGGTAACGATGCACAGAGGAGTCTAAGTGCCCCTCAGACAAGTGTGTCCAGGCTCCGAGGACAGGCAGGCAGGTTGCTGGCGCCCAGCGCAGCTTCCTGGACTCTGCCATCTGTCCCTTCAGGCCAGCGACTCTGCTCTCTCGCTCTTGGTCTCTGCTCTCGGTCTGAGGTGCTGCCCAGCTCTGGTCACAGGCACCTGAGACTTCACCGCAGCCGTGTCAGGAGGGGCAGCTCTGGGTGGATGTCTGAGGTCAGAGGTCGGGCTCTTGGCTACAGCCGCAAGGCCAGGAGGGAGCGGAGCTCAGGGAAGAGGCCGCACCATCTGCTCCTTGCGGCAGGAACGAGGCGCCGCCAGCGCCGCAGACGTGCCAGCCCCCACCCGCAGGCTCCAGGCCTGCCCACCAGTGCACAGAGGGGACGTTCCTGAACTCACGGCTCCAGGAATGAGCAGAGCGCCCAGCAGCCGGGTGCAGCCCACCAGCTCCTGGGCCTGCGCCAGCCCTTCGGAAGGCTGGGCGCGCACCTCCTGCCTGTCCAGGCGGCAGTTCCGAGCTCCTCTGCAGCCCCCTCGTTTCCCCACCACAGAAGCATCGAAAGGACCAGGAATTCCCCCAGGTCTCAGAGCACAGGAGCTGTGTTGGTCCGGCCACCCAGACAGGCAGGGTGGGGAGGCAGCGAGGAGGGGGGGCAGCCCTGGGCCCTCGCCCTGCGCCCCAGAAGGCACTTGCTTGGGTGAGGTGCTCCGCCTCTCAGTTCAGCTCATCAGCGAGTGTCCAGGAAACATCACCAGGACACTTGCTGAGCGCCTGCTGTATACCTTGCCCTGGAGAGGGGCTGGCCCCCTCAGGAGTCCGTGGCCCGAGTGTCAGGAATGTTTGTGGGGAAACTTCCCCGACCCTGAGTCGGCCCAGCTGGTGCCAACCCCACATCCATAGGAGCAGATTTCTGAACCAGGATCCCAGGTGGCAAATGTCAGCAGAGCCACTGCAGGGACTGCACCGCTCGTGTGTGTGTGTGTGTGTGTGTGTGACGCGTTTGTCACGGTGCCCGGTAACACCGTCCCCTTGGGCAGTCCTGCCTGGCCCCAGGCTGCTTCCTCTGACCATCCAACCCCCACGGGTGGTGCTCCAGGCAGAAGGCGCCTGGCTCTGGGTCCAGGAATCCAAGAGGACATTGCTCCTTGCCCAGACCGGGAAGTGCGAGGGCCTCACTAGCCAACAGCCACTTTCAGAAATGTGGCTGCAGCCAGGAAAGATGAGGAACAGCCAGGTGACCGGAGCTCCGGGCGGCCAGACACAGCGCAGCTGTGAGGAGAGCCCCAGCAGGGAGGCCGGGCGGGGCGGCCTGGGGCCTGAGCCTGGCCTCGACTGCCCCACCTGTCAGTGCAGAAAGGCAAGCTGTAGGCTGAGGGGAGGCAAGGCTGTGACCACACCAGGGTGGAGGTGGGGACGAGGTGGGTGAGGACCCAACTGGGAGCCGGTGGACGCGTCCGTCGGCTGCGGGAACACCGTCAGAGCGGAGAGGGTGTGAGGCACAACGGCGCAAAGATGCCTGCTGGGAAGAGCCCATGGGCCGGGGCAGCAGGTTCCCAGCACCACCCTTGGCATCGGGGGCCACCCCGTGACACCCCCCCCACAGGGAAGGGGTGTGGGCAACGTGGCTCGGGCAGAACACACCGGGCAGCAGGGACCACAGGGCGAAGGCGGTGCCCCCACAGCCTGCTCTGCCGAGAAGGCGACCTGCCCAGACTCCCGGGAGCCTTTGTTTCCTTATCTCGCTGAGACCTGTGGACAGGGTCTAAGGGGGCCCGGGACAGACAGACAGACAAAGGAGAACGTCAGGCGGGGCCAGGAGCGAAGCCAAGAGTGAGTGAGCGGATGGCAGCCTCAGTTGTCACCAAGAGAGGGGACATCGGGATGATGGGTGCAGGACGCCCGCCGCGGCCTCGGGCCTGTGACCGGCAGCTCGGGGAGGGGGTGTGGACTGCGGGCCGTCGGCACCTAACGGTGCAGAGTGGCTGGCATCTGCCAGACTCCCACACACACAGCCGTCCACCCCCAGGTGGGAGAGCGGGGTCGCCCGGGGAGACAGCAGAAAAGACGTCCAAGCCTAGAGGTCCCTCTTGAAGGGCAGGCGGAGGGGAAGCCCAGGAGGAGGAAGGAGAGGAGGGAGGGAGAGGAAAGGAGCGCAAGGGGAGTGACGAGAAAGCCCAGAGGAGAACCAGGGCCCCGTGGGCGGGGCGTGAGGCCGAGGTGGCGGAGCCCCCGCGATGGACCCATGCGGACGTCGGAGAGGCGGGACTGAGAACCGTCGCCTGGAGCTCGCACCTGCTGAGGGCGGCTGGTGTCCCAGGGAAGGCGGAAGCCAGTGAGCAGATCAGTGAGTAAGTGTAAAGTCCTCGTCCCAGAAACCTGGTGACGAAGGAGAGGCTATGACAGAGCCATGGCTGAGGGCTGCTTGGAAAAGGGAGGGATTTCGATGGAAGAGACTCTCCCTGTTTCCCAGCTCAGGGAAAGGCCAGCAGAGAAGGGGAAAGAGGGACACAGAATAAAGTCCTCATAGAAGACAGGAGCTTGCAGTCTGTTTGGTTACCAGGCGACAGCAGCACGGTCAGCACGGGAGACGGTACTTATTATCCCCATTTTACAGATTGAAAAATAGAGCCCAGGGAGAAGAGACTCGCCTCAAGCCACACGGCTTGGACACGGCCGAGGTGTTCTGTGCTGCCCATGCAGCCCCGGCTCTCCCTCCCGGAAAGGTCCCGTTGTGCCAGCCTGAGCACCAGCCAGCCCCACGGGAGCCTGGCGAAGCTGGACAACGTCCGAGCTCCCAGGAGGGGAAGGCAGGGAGGGTCCCACAGCATGTGCTGGGAGGGGGTGGCCGAGGGAGAGGCTCTGGGAGAACAAACCAGAGCCAGAGACGAGCACAGGCATCTCCACCCAGGCAGCAGCTGCTCCCAAATATGTCACAACTTGTCAAAGAGCAGAAATAGAAGCTGTCCAGGGAGGGGGAGGGGGGGTGGCCAGCCCGGGCTTGTGGACCCACAGGGAGGGCAGGAGGGGCATCAGAAGGGAGGGGCAGGAGGGGCGGTTTGGGGGGGTCCAGAGGTGAGTAGGGCAGGCAGGTGCCAGGCAGGTCTGCGAACAGGCCAGAGAGTCACCCAGTGGCCTTTCAGAGAGACTGGCCGTGGGGGTGGACGTGCAGACGGGAAAGGACAGGGTCCTCGCTGACCCCTGCTGAGTCCCGAGTCCAATCCTCAGGCTGGGGCCCTCTGACCCCCATGCAGGAGCTCGCTGTGGGCCTGTCCGCCGAGTCAGGACAGGAAGGCCACCTTGCAAGGGGCCGTGGGGTCACTCTGTGCAACACCCTGACTTACAAACGGGCGACGCGACCCAGAGAGGACAAAGGCCCACGGCGCCCGGACTCCTGCCCTGGGCTCCCGCCTCTGCCCCCGGAACTTCCTCCCAGCATCTGTCCCAGGCGCCGAGGGCCCCACGTGCCGGAAACACTCCTCAGAGGCCCCACCCACATCTCCAAAGGCCCAGGTCCACACTGCCACCCCTAGCTAAGCCCCGTGACCACCAGCACCCCCTCCTCCGGAACCCCACTCCCCAAGGGCCCCCGCTTCCCACCTCCCAGCCGCACCTTGCCAGGCGGAGGCCAGAGACTGCTGGCTCTGAGGGCAGATTCCAGGCAGGGGCGCCTTCCCGGCAGTTACCTGGCACTCATCCTCGATGGAAACAGCGTGGGGCCTCCCTGCTCCTCACCTCGCTGCCCCCCATCCCTGCTGGCCCCCAAACCCTCCTCCTGCCTCAAGCCCTCCGGCCTCCGGCCTCCCCAGCCTGTCGCCCCCGCCCTGGCCTGTCTTCTCCGAGTCTCTCATCGCCACTCTCTGCCGTGTCCCTGGGCTCCCCACTCGAACCCTAGAGTGCCTCGAACCCCTGCCACCTGCCCTGGGCCAAGCCCACCGGGGGCGTGGGCTCTCCCTGTGGAGCTGGGTCTGGTCCACCTGCCAGCCAGGGGAAGCCGAGGAGGCACCTGACTCCACCCCAGGCCTCAGCTCAGGCACCGAGAGCCCGCACCCCTCGCCCTCTGACCCCGGTGCCCTGTGCACCCGGGGCGAGACCTTTTCTCCTCTGGGCCACAGTGGTCGCAGCTGGCAGGAAGGAGAGGTGGACTGCTGACCTCGGGGAGGCTCCCAGTCCAAACCCTGTGACTGTGGTCTGTTCTCACTGCAGGGCTGCCGCCCTAGCGACCTGCAGGTTCGCCCTCACAGCTGGGCTCCACGTCCGGGGCCTGGGGAAGCGTTTCTCTCCCACCGCAGCCAGGGGCCCGGCCCGAGAACACAAGCTCAGGCCCGACTGCAGAACCCTCCCCGACTCCCAGCACTGGAGACTCCTGAACGGGCACCTGCTTGGGTGCTAGCCAGGCAACCCGGTAGCCCCGGAAGGTGCCGGGGGTCAGACAAACTGGTCTGGGTGGGCGGCAGGGCAGAGGAGGAGCGGAAGCCGCAAAGGGGACTCCTTAGGCCAAAAATGAGGCCGGCCCAGCATGCAAAGCAACAGCCAAGCTGAGGCAGCCCCTCCTGGGGGAAGGGGCTTTGGGCGGCAGGGCCCGTGGGCCCAGGCCAGCAGCGGGGGGATTAGGGCCTGACTCCCTGCTGTCAGGCAGCAGCTGACGGGTCCCCGCTGCCGGGAGCACAAAGCCTGCTCTGTGGTGGCCCCACGTGTCCCTGTCCATCAGAGGGCAGCTCGCGGGGCGGGGCTGCGGGGGGGGCCTGGCCTCCAGGGGCGGCTGCTCCCTAGCTTGGCTCTGAGAGGAGCAAGGTGGGTCAAGGGGCAGTCCCCTCCCCTGTCGGGGTGTCGAGGTCACCGACACCCGAGCTGCCCTCTCTTCTGAGTCCTGGGAGGGCCTGTGCCCCCGAGTGGGGCTGTGACGTGGTCTGCAGGCCACGCAGACAGACAGACACACGGACATCCACAGATGGAGTCACTGCAAGGCAGGCTCACAAGGCCGCCCCCACCTCAGGCTGCTGAGCGCGGCAGACGTTGGGGGACACCCCTCCTCTGCGTCACGCCACCCTTCCCGGGGCCTGTGTGGCGCGGACCAGTGTCCCGTGGGCGCGGCGCCCATGCTCCTCTCCTCACGCACCAGCGAGCGTGTGGCAGACGTGTTCACATCCTGCTCACGTCGCTGACCCTGGCGCCCAGCACAAGGGGGGCCAGGCATGTCTCCCGACTCAGAGAACGGAGGGATAAGTGTCGGTCACATGCGGGGAGGGGCACGGCCCCCTCCCCACGTCCTGCGGCTCTGGTTCCCTGAGGCCGCGAGGACAGCCAGGTCTGCAGCCCCTGGAGAGGCCAGGCACCTGTCCATCACAACAAGCATTCACCTGCCCCGCACTCACCCCTCCGCCAGCTGGAACACCTGTCCTCTCCTGGTCAAGCCCTCCTCTGGCACCTCGCTCCCAAATGACTGCCGTGGTCTCCCATGGGGTGTCCCTGCCTTGGCTTCCAAGCCCCTCCAGGCCTGGCTGGGTGGCCCCCCGTCCGCAGGCTTGCCCTGAGCCCAGAGCCCCGTTCAGAGCCGTCCCCCTTCCCCGTCTGCTCCGCTCCTCATCTGGACCCTGTGTGTCTTCCACACGGCCCTCTGCAGACTCCTGACCCTCCTGCGCGATGGGCCCCTCGCCGGCTGCAGAATTAAAATGCCTCTCGCACACTAGTTTCACATGCACGTCTGTCACCCACCGGACAGGGAGATCCCGAGCACCCCCAAGAAACACCCCAGTTCTCCTGTTCCCAGGTTCAGAGGGCGGAGGCACGCTGTTGGCAGACGTGGCAGACAGGGTCCCGAAAGGACCAAGCGATGACGTTTCTGGGTTTCCATGGTAACGTCAGCATCCCTCCTATTCCCAGGGCTCACGGGAGTAGAGTGTAAACTGAGGCAGGTTTTTTTTTTTCTTTTTTCCTTTTTGGTGGGGGTGTTTCAGAAACGGAGATTCTTCCTCAGTCCAGCTGGTGGGGTGGGGCGCGTTCTCTCTCTGGCAGGGCAAAGGGCCAGGTGTGGTCCTCAACATGCTGGGGCTGCACTGAGCAGCCCTGCCCCCCTCACCTCTGTGCCTACCCCTGGGACATGAGCGCTTCCCCAGCTCCTCCTCACAGACAAGGACAGGAAGGGGTCCCCCTCCCCTGTGACGTGTTCCCGGAGTCCCCGCCGTTTCCCTTCCTCTGTTGTCCTCTCCACTGTCCCGGAGGGAAAGCATCAGTTCCATCTGTCAGAGAGGAGGGACAAGGCTTCGTCCACTGGGCCCTAGAGAAAAACTGGGACCAAGGGGTTGAGGAAAGGGGCAGATTGCAATTCAGAACCGAGAAGACCTCCCTGTGGCCAGAGCCGGGCCAGCGGAGCTGGGCAGTGGCTCAGGGAAGTGGACTCTGGCGTTGGGGGTTGGGCAGCACCAGGTAGGCGACCAGCAAGGCCCACAGCTCTGAGCCGGGCGTGATGCCTGCCCACTGCACGGAGCACAGTCGTCTCGGGCCCCAAGGCCCCGAGGGACCACGGACTGAGCAGCCCGAAGATCACCAAGTCCCTCCTGCACCCAACATCCGAGACCTCAGGCTGCAGGCAGAGCTGATGGCTCGACAGGAAGACGCAGAACCAAGCCAGGTGGTCAAGGAGAACGGGGGTTCAAACTAAGTCAGGGGGCTCTGTCCCCACCTCCCCCATGGCAAGGAGTCCAGAGGATCTTTGTGCCCGATTGGGGCGGAAACAGGCTTGAGGAGCCAACTTGGGAGGATCTGGAGGGAGAGGGGGAGACGCAGGGTGACCACACTCGAGAGGGACTTCCTGCAGGGCTGGGGGGCGGCGGGGAGGCGGGGAGGCGGGGAGGCGGCACATAGGCTGCTCTGCCCTCGACCAGCATGCTCAAAACTTCCACTGACCATGACAGAAAAGAAAAGCCAGGCCCCAGAATTCCTGTCACCTCAGTGTGTCCCAGTCACACGAGCCCTGAGAGACGTACAATGTCCGAGGTGGTCGGAGACCTGGACAGGGAAGCCACTTGTCCCCTGCGTTGCGGCCCTTCTCGCCCCCGACACCGAACTCCCGTGCCTGCCCTTTGGGTGAGCCTGCTTAGAGCACGATCAGGAAGCAGAGGGACGAGCCACTGGGCGTCAGACCCCTGCCAGCCTAAACCCACCCTTTTGTGCCCCCCACCCGTTCCCCGGGACCAGCACAGAGAGAGCAGGCCGGCCCCCCGCCAGCGGTAATTGAAAGGAGCAGATGAGCACGCATCCCCGCCTCCCCTGCCTGCCCCACGGGGGCTGCTGAGAAATGAAAACTAATCAAGTTACACCCGACGGGCTCCCTCCCGGGCACAGGAGCCGCCGGCCGGCCGGGCAGGCAGCCTGGGTGGGTGGGTGGAGGCCGGGGCGGGGGTGGGGGCGGGGGGCTCACGTCTAATCCACTGTGAACGTCTTGATGCGTAGCAACAGCTTAGAGGGGCTCAGGTTTCCGTGGCGTTGGCTATATTTATCTCTGGTTCTATGCCAGCGGGGAGGGTTTAAATGGCACCCAGCAGTTGGCGTGAGGGGCTGGTGGCAGGAACAAGCCTCTTCCGACCCCATGGAGCTGTATGAGACAACCCCCTACTTCTACCAGGAGCCCCACTTCTACGACGGGGAAAACTACCTGCCCGTCCACCTCCAGGGCTTCGAGCCGCCGAGCTACGAGCGGACTGAGCTCAGCCTGAGCCCCGAGGCCCAGGGGCCCCTCGAAGACAAGGGGCTGGGGACCCCGGAGCACTGCCCGGGCCAGTGCCTGCCGTGGGCGTGCAAGGTGTGCAAGAGGAAGTCGGTGTCCGTGGACCGGCGGCGGGCGGCCACGCTGAGGGAGAAGCGCAGGCTCAAGAAGGTGAACGAGGCCTTCGAAGCCCTGAAGAGGAGCACCCTGCTGAACCCCAGCCAGCGGCTGCCCAAGGTGGAGATTCTGCGCAGCGCCATCCAGTACATCGAGCGCCTACAGGCCCTGCTCGGGGCCCTCAACCAGGAGGAGCACGGGCTGCGCTGCCGCGGGGGCGGGCCCCCGGCAGGGGTAAGTGGCTGCCCGGACGGTCCCCAGGGGAGGTCAACAGTCCCCCACGAGAGCTGGGCTGTCCGGCAGCCCTGTGTCCCTGTGTCCTTCCCAGACAAGACGGCAGCAGCAGGGGGAGAAGCAGAGATGGGGTGGGGGCTGCAGACGGAAGGAGGGGTCAAGGAGCCAGTCCAGGGGTGGCTGGCCGGGGTGCCTGGGGGCGCAGCCCAACAGCAAGGCCAAGCACATGGGCAAGGATCGCCCCGCCCCGCCCCACCCGACCTGGAGCCCCAGCACCACACGCACGGAGAGGCCCTGGCTGAGCCGGACGCCCGTACCCCAGGGTCTACCCCAGATGGAGGCCAGGAAAGGCCTGGAAGCCGGGGCTCAGTGGCCAGGCGGGGGCAGGGAAGAGGCTAATTGTAAAAATCCCAGGTGGCTGTGGCCCGGGCTGCGGGACGGCACCTCCATACAGGAGCTTCTGCCTCGGGGACTGGACAGAGGACACCACAGAACACTGTGCCTGACCTTGGGCCTTGGTGTCTTGCAGGTGGCCAGTGAATGCAGCTCCCACAGCGCCTCCTGCAGTCCAGAGTGGGGCAGTGCCCTGGAGTTCGGCCCCAACCCAGCGGGTAAGTGAGGAGGGACCCTGGTCAGATTGGCTCAAATCCCTCAGCCTGTGTCCGGTCCAGGTGGCCCCTCTCACCTCATTGCCTACCCTGGACTTCTTCCCTTGGCCTCTGCAGCGACCTGCTGACTCCAGGGCCCCAGGGGTGGGGCGGGAAGGCCTGTGCCTCCTTGAAGCCTTGACCAGCTGAAGTGGCCCCAGCCTCCGCAGCTTCCAGCAGGTGCCGGTGGCTGGTGGCTGCCGTCCACGGGGAGGAGGCTGTCCCTGCCCCGGGGTCCCTGGGAGTCGCTGAGTCAGTGCTGGCCACTGGCCACCCAGGCCCCGCCCACCTCCACCCCCACCACAGTGGGGGTAGCTGCTTCTAGGCCCAGCGCTGGAGAAAGTGGACCCCTGAGCTTCGTCCCCCAGGCTGTCCTGGGTCTCCAGATGTAGTGCATGCCTGGAAACAAACCGCCCCCTCCTCCCTGCAGACCACCTGCTCACAGCGGACCCCGCCGAGGCCCACAACCTGCACTCGCTCGCCTCCGTGGTAGACAGCGTCGGCGTGGAGGGCGTCTCTGCAGCCTTCCCAGACGAAGCCACGCCCCACTGAGGGCGTCTGCCGGGCCGGCGTCTGTGCCACAGGCTGGCCACCGGCGCCACCATGGCCGCAGCGGGCCCACCTGAGGAGGCCAGCCTGCCCCTCCTCACCTGCGCAAGGTCCGCCCACCGCCCTGGGAGTGAGCGGGCACGCTCACTGAGCCGACTGCCCAGGGCACAGGCCATCCCTGCTCCAGGGAGACAAGGCAGGGGACCAGCATGCGTGCGCCCCACTCGGCACACTCAGGAGCTTCCCTTTGATCCCAGCTCAGACGCCACCCCCACCCCCAAACATCCGTGTGCAGGCCAGAGACACTGCCCTGACCGCCAAGTCCCGTCTCTCCCTGAGGCCAGTGGCTGGGCTGGGCCTGCCCTGAGTTGGGAGAAGAGAAGGGGACGGTCCTCTGTTCCCAAGTCCCTGGGGGGCCCAGCCTCTGTGGTGGATCCTGGGAGTCTTCCAGTGGCTCTACGTCCTGTTTGTTTTGTGTGTTGTTTGTGAAGCGCCGTCTGACCAAGGAGCCCTGTGCCAAGTTGCCAGGGACAGGCGGGGGGCGGGGAGGGGACAGGGACTCTCGGGGTGATTTCTTTTGTTAACTAAGCATCGTGTGGTTTTGCTATTGTTTTGTAATTTTTTTGCTAACTTATTTGGATTTCCTTTTTTAAAAAATGAATAAAGACTGGGTGCTGGATGTCTGTGATGATGTAGACAGAGGGGTGCCCCTGCTCCTGCCCCGCCCCCTCTGTCCCGACGCCCCGGGGACCAGCCTGCAAGGCTGGCGGCTTCCACAGCATGGGCGCCTCTTGCTCTTGGCCACTAGGCCCTGGGACCCCTGCTCTTTCTATGACCCAAGAGGCCAGGCCTGGTCCACAGGCCGGGTGGAAACCAGAGTCCACAGAAGTGCCTGTGGGACACACAGGGAGCCCCACTGGGTGTCCGGTGCCCTCTGATTCATGACACTGTACAGTCCACTTAGTCCCACTGGGTCCTCAACTTAACTGATCACTTGCCTAGTGCTCGGCCCGCAGCCCGTGGGCAGGGGCACAGCTGGAATCGGTGGGCTCCCCTCCCCAATCCCCGCCTCCCCTCTGGTGGGACATCACCGGGAGCCCCAGAGGAAGAGCAGCCGAGGCTGCTGTCCCCAGACTGGGCTCCTGAGGGAGAACAGACCCTGGACCAAGACAGCATTGGAGTCGAATGGGGAGGCGTCAAGAGCTCCAGTGTCGGTGGGCCATGAACATCTACTCGAAACCTCCTTATTTCCAACAGTTTCTGGCTAAGTTTGTCTGAGTGACAGGAAATTGTGAGTTTCGCAGCCATTACCGAAGTCTGGGGGCTCCACTGCAGCCCCCACTCAGTCTTTTGGGGCCCTTACCAGATGCGCCCAGAGTCACAACCAGGCTCTGGTGCCCCCAGGGCTCAGCAGGGCATCTTCCCCACACCTGCCTCCTGACTCGCTCCCAAGGACGGGGCTCAACCCGGGGTCCCCAGGGTTTCCCCAAAATCTGCCTAAGAAAAAGGAGGAAGTGGCCTCGAAGCTCAGACCCCAGGAGAGGGCAGCTCCTGTGTTTGCCTGTGTTCAGTCTCCTCAGCTGGGAAGAGACGCAGGGAATACGGGGTCACCCAACTCACAACTCTCAGTCCTCCCAACACGGGCCCTGCACCCCCAGGCTCCCGGGGAGACACTACCCAGCGGCCCTCAGTTGCCCCCCACTGGGGGCTTATTCATGTTCTAAAAAGAATGAACAGTCCCCAGCAGTGAATGGCTCTTGGCTCTCAGGGCTGCTGGTTCCCCACCAGGGTCAGGCGTGGCAGCTGCCTATGGATTGTTTCATAGCCCCTCCGTCCCTCAGCCTCCGGCCGGGGGAAGACCGCCAGGGTGTGCCGGCAAAGGCTGCCCAGCCCACGGCTGTCACTGCAGCCCAGGGACTCCCCTAAATCACAGGGAGCTTAGCCTTCACAATTACATCACAGATAGGATTCCAGAATGAGTGGCAGCCCTTTGGGGAAATTAGCATAAGTTCCCGTCTCCAGTGGAGGCACCTCAATACACGGAACTGGGTCAACCAGATGCTGCGCCACGCTCCTGGGGAGTCCGGCCAGAAGGAAGAGGCGACCTCAGCGGCGGCCGGCTGCCCCTCCTCCCTTCCCACCCCCCC
>PVJI01032838.1:0-11805 GCA_004026765.1 Micronycteris hirsuta
ATCACAGCCACACGGCCCATCCACACGCAGAGGGGGTGGGGTTCAGGCTTCGGCCTCCCACCTCCGGGCCTGGGCCCCGGCTTGAGAGCGGGCCGGGCCCCTCGCGCCCCCGCAGGGTGGGGTGCCACTCCGCCTCACCCCGCTCCACCTGGGGGCCCCGCTGGAAGCTGACTGAGATTGGGGGAGGGGCGGGCAAAGTCTCTGCTGCCCCATATCTTGCCTATGACATTATTTGGCCGAAGGCATTTTAACAAAACTCTTAGGAAAACCCCTCCATCCCTTCTCCCTCTGGTGCCCTGGCACCCCCAGGATTTAGGGGTCCCCAGACAGGCGGTGGGAGGGAGCGCCGGGGCAGGAAGCAGTTTCTGGATGTCTCAGCCCCGTCGGTGGGGCAGACTCCCAGCACCTGAAGTTTTGTTTGAAAAAAAATATTAATACTACAAGACATTTTTTTAAAGGCCTGCAGGAGGAGAGGTGGAATGTGACGGAGATTCGTCCCTGGTCCCCGTCCGGCCTTGGCTGCGGGCTGAAGGCGAGCGTTTGCGCGGCACCCACGGGGTAGCTGCCTCTCCTGCAGACGAGCAGCCCGTGACCTCGCGGCCTGGGGCGCAGTGACTTGGCCGTGGGAGTCCGCGGACGCCTGGCACAGGGGATTTTTTTTTTACCAAGGGGAAACGCTGATTAAAAGAGAGGATCATCTAAATATCAAAGTGACCCATGGGGAGACCTGGAAAAAAATCTTTAAGCTAATGAAAAGCAAATAAAGAAGTAGGCACTTTAGGCTGCGAAATTAAATATTATGTTTAAGATGGTGCTTCTTTTTTTATTTTCTTTTTTGGTGCGGGCTTGAAGCTTTCCGATTCATGTCCACATAATAAACACTCAGGTTTGTCATCTGGAAGTGCAAATCTGAAAGATATTCCAACAAATGAAGTACCAGCACAGACAGGAATAAAGAGACCGCCGCCTGTCAGGGGTCAGGCGGCCCGAGATTGCTTGTAGGGATCTTTTGAAAATTTCACCCGATTGAAGACTTAGGGGCTTCGCGGCGCTCGCGTTTCAAACTCACATCAGTGGGATCACAATCAGAAAGAAAGGTCTGGAAAATTTTGATGCAAAGATGGCGGCGGCTGCTCAGACTCCTTTTTTTTTTTTTTCTTTCCAAGACAGACACTCTGACAGGGCTGTGATCCTCCGGATGACAGCGTCGTCCGCAAAGAAAGAGCAAATTGCATCTGGTCTTGTAACTCCCTTTCAGTCCGAAGGAACTTAGGGTGCTGTTGCGGGGGGGGGGGGGGGGGAAGGGGGGAAATGAGTCTCTGCAAACACGCCCGGGACCGTAGCTCAGAAGAGTTTCTGATTTCGTATTTAATGACCCACTCCTGGACATTGAGGTTCCCTGCTCCTCTTTATTTATCCAGAGTATGAAGATGATGTCTCAGTCAGTTTGGGTCCTTGCCTTGCACTGAAATGTCCTACCACTGTCAATGGTACACAAGTTCAGGTGTGTAGACGTGAGCGTGCATCACACGTGTATAAAAGCACACACGATTTTAGCAGCCAACCCGGGACATCGGCCTGGCGGCCTCATTTCCTGGGCATTCATGCTCACTCATATCTCGCCCCCCCCACCCCCGATCAAGATGTCAGCACTTTCTGGTTCAGAAAGGACACGGAGAAATCAATGGCCGCTGTGATTGATCCGCCAGGGGAGAGAAAATAAAAGGAATGGAGGAGAGGGGGGTTCTGTGAGAACAGATCAAACCGAGGAACTCTGCCATGGAACCAGGCTGAGGTGACGGTGAGGGGTGGGGGGAGGGAAGAAAGAGAAAAAGCTGGTTAGTGAGAGCCAGGGCTGGGGAACGCTTTTCCAACCGCCAGAAAACCATACCCCACACGGGAATCACGTAAAATTAATTTCTACTAGTTTGGCGAACTTTAGGAAAAGCGGGAGGGAGTTAGGACAAATTTCTCATCACTTGGCTAGTTTTAATTTTTACATGAATATCGTGCACAAACAACAAAGTATTTGGGGGGGATAGTGTGAATTATAGTTGGGTTTCATGAATTCTGAGATCACGAGAACAGAAGTCGGGTTCCCGAGACCCGTCCTGAAATGCACACAGAGGAGACCCCTCTCGAGTGTATCAAGAATATGTTTGTTTCCTGACTTATCAACTCAAACCGTGAACACACGCGTGTTCTTTAACAGGTGCGCAGAAACGGGAAACGGGGGAGGTTGGCCCAGCTGGTTTTACAAGTTCAAATCCTTGACTCCCCTAGCGTCTGCCGGTTGGGGCAGCCGTGGGGGACTTGGGGTACCACGATAGGCCCCAGCTGCGCCGGCCTGGGGGTGCCAGGCGGAGGGGAGCTAGGCCCCTGGAGCCCTGGGTTTGGGGGTTCCGGGAGGGTGGTGGGGAAAACAGTCGTGCGCGGCCCCCAAGCCCCCACATCGTCGCAGACACCCAAGTTGCCAATCTGGGCCGCAGAATTTCCCGCCGGCCCAGGAGATTTTGGAGAGAGCGGTCCTGTGTATATAAAATATATATTTTTTCCAGGCCCACAGTTAAGGAATAGAGAGCACGTCCTACGTATAACTTTTTAAAAACTTGAGCCGAGATGCAAACGAAGGGCCACCCACGGGGCTCTCGATCTATCTCCGGCTCCTACGCAGGACCAAGGCCCCCAGCTGGGCTTTAAAAGCCGGGGTTTTGTGCATTGAATACGAAAAGGCCTGTCCTGGCTTCCCGGAGAAGCTCTCGCAGTGAAAAAGGGGCCGGCGAGATAACCAAAGAAAGCGGGGCCAGGCAGAAGGGGACTCTGGGTCGATGGGGACTTGGCCGCCTCGGAGCTGGAGGTGCGCGGGGGCCGCAGCTGGGAGGTGGCGGAGCGGGGCCAGGCCTCGGCTGAGATCCCCGCCACCGCGGGCGCGCCCAGGGCCGGGGACAGCCCCTGAGACAGGCCACAGCATGATCAGGGGCTCCTCGGGTGGAAAATGAGAGACCTGGGGGAAACTTCCCCCTGCAGAATGCAGAACTGGCTTGAGGCTCCGTGAAAACCCCAGAAAGAAGCGACCCAGAGCGCCCGCCCGCTTTGCCCGCCACTGAGGGTTTTCTCGGGCCAGAAGGGGCAGACGAAACCAGTGCAGCTCCGACCGGCCAGCGACGGGGCTCGGAACGGCCACCTGCGACCTCTTAGCCAGGGCCCCCGGGGGCGGGGAACGAGCGGGACAACAGATCGCAGGCTCCCGGCGACTTCCGGTGATGTGGAGGGGTCCTCCTTTCCTGCCGTCGCCAGCCCGGGGAGCTGAGGACACGCGAGGAACCAGCCTCGCCTTATAAATAAATAAGTGAATTGTAAACCGAGTCAGAGGCTTCACAAAGCTGGAGAGAATTCCGAACCTCCAGGTGTGAAAGCAGAGAAAACCGAAAACAACCCCAACCCCTCTGGCGGTGCCTGGGCCGGACCGAGCGCGGTGCGTCCAGCGTAGCGCGGACGCCGAGCGCTCTGCCCCGGGGTAACCCAGAGCCAAACCCTGGGCTGGAGCCCCGCGCGCCCCTCCCGGCTGGCCTCGGGTCCGGAGACCCTGCGTGCATCCTTCTTCGCGTCTGGGGGACGCTGTGGGGAGCGCCAAGCAGAGCAAGAAGGGCGCAGGGCTCAGGGGCAGAGCTCCGGGGCGCTGGAGGCTGGGCAGCCGCTGCCAGGCCCCCATCCCAACCTCAGCACGGCGCGCCCTGCCTCTCCAGGGCTCAAACGCGAAAACGCTGCGGGCCTAGCGCAGAGCCTCGGAGGGAGAAGCGGTGCGACCGGAGGCTTTGCCCCGCTGCGTTTTCACTGGCGCGGAACACGGAGCGTTTCCAGCGTGGGAAACCTCCCGTGGCTGCTGGCAGAGGCCCGCTCCGCGGGGCGGCGAGAACACACTGGAACTCCAGTGTTAAACCATCTTGGCCTTTTTCTAAAATGACTCCCCCCCCCCGCCCCGCCCCATCCCAATCAAGAAACGATCAACTCCAGGCGAGGCAACGCCTTTCTTCCCGTGTTGATCTGACATTAACTAAACACAATCCTCTTTTAAGTCATCTGCACTCTAACTTCAAAGGCGCGCGTGTTAATTTTACCTTTATTTAAATGAATGCCGGGGGCTGCCTTGTGAGGTTCCCCCCTCCTTCCTAGATGTTCACATATGGAGTACAGTAATGATTTAGCGCCCCTCTGGAGCGCCAGGAGCTCCCCCCGCCCCCCCCCCACACACCTTGCCTCATTTTAGAGGATATTGTTAATTTCAGAGATCGCCGTGGGAAGTTCAGCTTGAAATGCGCGTGCCAGGGGCACAAACGGCGAGTGCGTCGGTTATCTGCCATGAGCTCGAAGGGGCGAAAGACCAGGAGGACACCCTACGTTCCCCTTGGGCGCCTTACAGGCCAGGCCATACGGTCGCGTGAGACTTGGTGAGCATCACCTCCCGGTTGGAGACTCCGCGGACACCGGCATTTCAGCCCGAGGCATGGCCAGGCGACCTCGCTCCTAGGCGGCTTTGCCGCTGGGAACCCAAACCCAGTTCCTTGTCGCCTGGGAAGGAAACGCGAGGAACTTCGGGCCACCTTTTTTTGACGCCACGGTTCCGTGTTTTAGGGTTTCTTGACAATTTCTCAGTGTGCGTCTGTCCAGAGAGACTGGGCTGTTTGGAGTTACTGAACCCGTGGTCCAGCCACAGTTAATGCGGAGCGGAGAGGACCGGACAGGAGGAAGGGGGACGGAGCGGAAGGGAGGGAAATAAAAGCGTAACAACGTGCGCGGAGCCTAGCCGCGTGCCTTTGCACAAGTCGGCCACAGTTAGTCACTGACTTTCCAGCTGCGCCGACGACGTGCGCCATTTACTGTAATTGAATTGCTGTGATAACACCTTTCAGGGGCCCGCCGTGCCTTTCGCCAAAGTTGCCCGCGAGGCCTGCGGCTGCCTGTCCTTCCCCGCCCGCGCCCGCCGCGCGCCTGGCAGGCAGAGCTGCCCCCCAGGGGTTGGGGACACAGGGCTCCACGCGACGCCGGGCGGACCCGGCTCCTGGGGAACCCACGGGGCAGCAGCGGACGGTCCTGATCCTCTGGGGATGCGGGGGAGCCGAGCTCACACTGAAGAAGCGATGAGCATTGGACGTGGAATTGCAGAAACTCGGGAAATCAGTATGCGGTGCGGGGTCAACTCCACCAAGGCCTAGGCCCTCGCGCTGGCGCGGGGTTTGCGCTCTCCCGGGAGGTCCTAGGCCTGCGTGGCTCGACAGCGGCCGCTTCCCCTTCCCTCTTCCTCCCCCCAGGACCGGCCCTGCCGCGGGGGGAAGTAAGTTCCCTGCGCTGGAAGTCGGGGTCCGACGCTGAGACGCCTCGTGGCGCGTTCCCCTGCAACCCGCTGCTCAGGCCCCGCACCACGGCTCCAGCCCCGGCTTTCGGCTGCAGCCCCGGCAGAACCTCAGAGCCCGCGGGATCTCTGAGCCCCAGCTTCTGGCCTCCTGCTTGGGCCCCTGGAAGCTTGGCTCCCCCTTCTCACTCTTGGCGGCGAGTCCCTATCCCCCGAGAGAGCCCTCGCTTTGGCCCGACGGCCACCTCCACTTTCTGCCACTTCTCACTCCATACTCGTCCCTGTCCCGGGTTCCATGTGACTTTTTTAGCAGAAAGCAAACCTGAGACTCGTACACTGCCACACCCCCGCCTGTGTCTCCGGCTTTCGGCACAGCCTTTGGCCGGGGCGCCAGGAGCGCGGCCGATTGAGGGAAGTGGCGGGGTGTGTGTGTGGGGGGGGGGAGGGATTGCAAGGGGACCTCCCCACCCCACTGCCGGGAATAGCATCCTCGTGGCTAGTTCAAGGGGGCCCCAAGGAAAAGGCCAGTACAGGAGGCTCTTCACCGGCCCTGGGAGGGTGTCCAGGGCGAGGCTGGGACGGGCGCATGGAGCCCCGAGGGTATCCTGCGAAATTGGGCATCTCTCCCATGCAGGTGAGCCCCAGCAGGCTGAGATTCTTCGCGGGCACTGGGGCTCCTCCTCCGGTCCTGCGCCTAGAGCGGTGAGGGGCACAAATCTGTGAGCCTCCCCAGACCCGCGCCTTGGGGCTGGGGCTGAAACCCGAAGGCAGACAGGCCGGATGGAGCGAGGCTCCCAGGAGAGGAGGAACCACACAGGAGTCCAGCTCTCCGCCACCGGGTGGTGAAGCCTCATGGCCTTGGTTTGGGATGCACCTAGCCAGCGTCTGGGGGCGGGGGGTGGTCAGGGAGGGGAGCGCGCCAGGTGGGCTTGGCATCCGCCTCCCCGCATCCGTGAGACTGCAGTCGCCCTCTCTGTCCCCGGGAGACCTCCAGCTTCCTCCCGGCTTTCCGGACAGAACGTTGTCTTTAAACCCAAAAGTTGACCGTTCTTGGAGGCATCCAGCATCCTGAGCCTCCAGGTGCGCTCCCCCAGCCCCTTACAACTACATCTACTTTTCGACGAAATCAAGTTCCTGCGTGGCCAGAAGACTCCCTGTGGCCTGGTCCTAGCCTCAGGTTGGGATGGGGAGGGTGGTAAGGAAGGCGTCCGGGGCTGGGCTGGGGGTAGATTGCCCTCAAGGCTCAGCTGAATACAGGAGAAAAGCATCTGCCTGCAGGCAGCTGGGCCCGGTTTCCTCTCTGGGTCTTTGATTTGCACCCCAGCCTTCCCAAGATGGGCTAGGCCAGCACTTGCCTTTTTCCGCAGCCTGAAGAAGGGCAGGGGGCGCCCAGGGGAGAAAGGGCTTTGGAGCACATTCGGGAGTCAGGGGCAAGACCCCCTTGGTTATGCTCACAAGCTCGCAAGGCCTGGTGGGTGATGTGAGACCCTCTCCAGCTGGGACAGCAGCGGAGGCTGGGCTTGCGGTGCCCGCAGAGTTGCAGCTCCCCTGTCCCGTTCCCTCTGCTTCTGCAGCCCAAGTCCGCCCCCCAGTCCTGGCGAAATCCGAACCCTTGCATGTTTGTCCTTCCCGTCTTTAGTCTTCGCTCGGCCCGGCATTAACCTTGGCGAAAACAAAGTTGACTGCCAGCAGCTAGAAATATTCTTTTGCAAAACACACGGGGAACAAGAGAAATAAGGAGAGCTGAGGTGCACCCTGAACCCCACACGGTGAAGCCTTCACCCTCTACGTCCTCACACAAGCCCCCCAAGACAGAGGACCTACTACTGCCTCCTTTCTGCTGCTGGGGAAACTGAGGCTTAGGGAAGTTAAGAGCCCTTAGTCAGGCTTAGCCAGCTAGGGATAAGCATGCTCTGAGGGGAACAGGGTGAGCTGGCCCGGCAGCCAGCTTAGGTCCCAGACTGCACTCAGGGCAGCAACTGGCTCCCTTGGGGCCCTGAATGGAGCCTCTGTCTGGGACAGGGTGGTGGCCTTCCCCGGAGAACGGTCCCAGCCCGCAGGGAGCCAGGAAAGGAATTCCTAGCAGAGCTCAGTGCCTGGCCAGGGCTGGCAGTCACCCTGGCCCTGATCTCTCTGTCGTAGACATGAACCAGAGGCACTTGCCGTGTCCCGCGTCCCCACAAAAGGAGTGCGGGATAGCTATGCCTTTTGGACAGCCTATGAAAAAAACAGCTGCCCTTTTCCGGGGCGGAGCGGGGCGGGGGCAACAGAAAAGGAAGCATCTAGAACATGAGGCCACACTCAGGCATGTTTATCCTGGGAGAGGAGCTGAGGTTGGCACACAGCGCCCAGCAATTGGCAACATCACGACAAGCCGTTTCATTGCAAACCTGCCCTCCCCTGAGACGCCCCAGTTTCTCAGGGGACCCCGGGGAGCACACTGGCAGGGCGGGGCAGAGATCTGTCCACTTCTGTCGCCAGAGGTACAGAGGGCAAGGGGGGCACCTCCCCACGTTCTTCTGTCCCTCGGCCTCCCTGCTGAACGTGTTTCCCACGTCCCAGGAAGAAGCAAAGCCGTTCCAACTGATTTCCTCTTTCAACGAGGAAAGTGGGTTGCTGCCTCGGGCTGAACCGCAATGCAGGTGGCAGCAGCAACCGAGAACCATGAACTATCCCACTAAATTGGGGTGCGGAGTGTTTAACTTACCCCTTTTTTTTTTTCTTTCTTCTTCTTTTTTTTGTTTTTTCCATTTTCTCAGGAGGGCGATTTCTTAAGGTAAACAAGCCCATGGCCGGTGCATTTCAGAAAATACCCCCCCTTAGAAACTCTCTCTCCCCCGCCTCCATTCATAGCAAGCATGAGAAATAACAAACAGAAAACTGTATTTGTGCTGACGTTACCCATGTTAACTCAGGAGAAGCAAGTCAAAGCCTGCGGCAGCAGGTGGACAATTCTCTCTGTATCATATCACTTCTTTTTTTTAAATAAAGATTTTATTTATTTATTTTTAGAGAGGGGAAGGGAGGGAGAAAGAGAGAGAGAAACATCCATGTGTGGTTGCCTCTCATGTGGCCCCCACTGGGGACCTGGCCCGCAACCCAGGCACGTGCCCTGCCTGGGAATCGAACCGGCGACCCTTGGGTTAGCAGCCTGCACTCAATCCGCTGAGCTACGCCAGCCAAGGCTGTAGCCTATCACTTCTAAGGAAACCCGTAGCATCAGTGGTTCACCTGTATCTGAAGCTTTCAGCTCTGTGATCCAGATACGTCTCTACCTTACTTATTTATGTAATTTAGGTTAATTCTTGCAAGGAGCGTAGGAAAAAATTAGTTGCATTATCACCCTATTACAGGAGTGGCCACAGAGGCACAGAGAGGTCACGCAAGGTCATACAGAGCTAGTCAGTGGCGGGGCGGGTGGAGATGGTCTCACCCCAGAGTTTTTGCTCATAAAATCAACCGTCAGGTCTCCATTTTTGCTGCATGCAGAAGAACATCTGAATAGAAGACTCTGTTTATTTGGGGGCAATGGCTGGATCAAAGGGTGAGGAATGTGAACGTAACTTATTCCTCCTCCTCTGAATTGTTTCAATTTTCCATTTCATGACTGGCTTCAAAACGATCACTTCCTCGAGAGAGCCAGACGTGGTTCCCCATCTCCCATGTGAGGTCACATGGGTAGGTTCCCACAGCCATTCAGAAGTTTGCCTCGGTATCCACCCCCCCCCACTATTTTGCCACCTGTCTGGGATCATTTTTCCCTCCGTGAGAAGGATCTTTGCTTGTTCTTCACGGGCAGAGTGTGATGGAACAGCCAGACCATGCTAGGAAAGGGGCCGTGATGAATGGGAGTTACATGGATGCTCAGGAGCCAAAGCTCTGGCCGGTTGTCCCAGACTCTGAATTGCCACCCTTGGTCACAGAGGGAGGACAGCCCCAGCTTTCTAACATGTCCCCTTTGGCTGAGCCCTGGGTGACTGGCAGTCAAGCCAAAATACACGTTCAGCCAACCAGAAGGGGAAAATCCAAAGCGAAGTAAATGGGTGGTAATTCAGATTCAAATCTGGTGGCCAAGTACAAGGTGAAGTTCCATGTCTGTCTGTCCGTGAGGCTAAGGCATCTCCCTGAGGCTAAGCATCTCATACACCAAGGTAGTCGTTAGTTTGTTGATTTAGAACAGCTGACAGAGAGTATTTACATGATCAGCTGGTAGGAAGGACCCCCCCCCCACCTGTGTGTTCCTGGTGGGAGGTGGTCGGCCTGGGTAGCCAGCCCTGGGGGAATACTGCAAGTCAAGATCAGCTGTGCCTTGCTGGTCACACCCCAGGCCTGTTCTGCATTTAGAGCTTCCTGCCTTGGGAAGCCAGCCTGGGATGCTGGGAGGAGGTGGAAGGGAGTGTGGGTGAGGCCAGGGCTTTGAGCTTATAATACAGAGGCTACAGAAATCCAGTAAGGAAATCTAGTAAGGTGATAATTTTCCTACCCTCCAGGAAAACTTTTTCCCTTATGCATTTATTTCGCATCCACGTATTGAGTGGGTAGGACGTGCCTAGCATGTCACAAAGCACTCGTGGATTCAAGGATGAATACGTCACGGAACCCGGCCTCGGTCGGGGGGTGGGGTTTGAACTTTGGGGCGGGGAGGCAAGAAAACATGACAGAAGACACTCTGATCATGGTATAAAGAGCTCTGGAAACTTGAAAGAGAGAGTGTTCCCTCCTGCCTGGGAAAGACTTCGCAGCGGGGGTGATTTTGACCTTGGACTCAGAAGCTGTGGGAAGTGGGGCAGGGCTGGGGTGGGGATCAAAGAGAGAACGGGAGCCCAACTGAAGGGGAGCATCAAGCAAAGACGCAGAGGGTCCCACAGCCTCTTGCTTCTCCCTGGGGGGTAAAACGAGGTCATAGTTCCTTGGATGGTCGGAGTTCGGGGCTCCAGGTTGCTTCCCAAGTTCTTAATTACAGTGTGGCTTCATCCTCCCTGTCATTTCGACGGGAGGGGCGGGTTTGAAACTGTTTCCAAGAAGGTGGAGGATTTTTTTTTTTTTTTTTTTTGCTTTTCTTGTTTTGTGGTGGTTACTGTTTTCAGTCCCACTGATGAGCAACATGGAGATTTCCTTCTCGACTGAACAAGCTCGGCATCTTGGGCCGTGAGCATTTACCTGAAGGTCCAGGACAGAGAGGACAGAACGTAGACAAGCTTGTGGAGATATCAGAGGAGATTATTATAAGGAGCAGTGTGGCAAAAAAAATAAATAAATAAATCTGCCAGAATGTATTCCTACTTTGGCACATACGGCAAAGCCTTGGTACCATCGGCTTCCTGTTATTGTCTGTGCAGAACAGATGAAGCATGTTCTTTTGGTTTTAGTTCTCTGTTGCTCCCCCCCCTTGGGGCTGGAAGCTCCGCAGAGGCTGGGAGTTTCGCTGATTCACTCCTGTTCCCAGCCCTGGATCCGTGCCAGGCACAGGGTGAAACCTCAGTGCATTCCGAATGAATGACTGAGGCAAGTTTAAGAATATTGGCTTTTCATTTGTGTGAACGACAGGGGGGGCATCTGCGTATCTTTCTGTGTTAGTCATTTTGGGGTTTTTCACTGGGATCGCAGAGAACCTTCATCGTCAACTTAGTTCTTCTTTATTGTGGCATCGGCTGGCTGAAGTGCAGGCCATAAGCACAAGGGACGTTAAACTGTGTCTTTGCCTTGACCTTGGACAGTCACCTCCGAGAAATTCAAGAGGCCCAGGTTTGCAAACCACTGTTTCGAGGCTTCAAATCAATGTTGTCCAATGGGTTGCTTTCGCCACTTAGCAAGATGGTAAACCTCAACCGTGCTCCCTGTATGGCCTTGTTACCACTCATGGATGTCATAAAATTTCGTTCACCCCAAACTTACCTTTGTGCATATATTTTGTTATTATTTTACATATAATCTAAAGTAAAGGTAGTTTGTTGGCCTAAAGGGTGGTTAAGAAGAATTTATCTTCTTCCTATGGCTTCCATATAACTTTTGGATGACTAAAGTGAGAATAATCTGGATTCTTAAAAATTAGTAAATGCCTGGCTGGTGCAGCTCAGTGGATTGAGTGTGGGCTGTGAACCAAATGGTTGCCAGTTCAATTCCCAGTCAGGGCACACGCCTGGGTTGCAGGCCAGGTCCCCAGTGAGGGCCATGTGAGAGGCAACTACACATTGATGTTTCTCTCCCTCTCTTTCTCCCTCCCTTCCCTTCTGTCTAAAAAAATAAATAACATCTTAAAAAAAAAGTTAGTATATTATGACCACTTGCCCAGTAAGAGGCCAGGTCTATGGAGGAAGAGGGATTAATTTAGGATGAATTTGATGCCCTATTTTTGCCTGGCTGTTCTACATTGACATTTTCCAACACAGGCACCCATTAAATCTTGGAAAACAAACATAAAGAAAAGCCTAAAATGAGATAAAACCATGATCAGC